>CAJVRM010000280.1:17097-49807 GCA_911693285.1 Hymenoscyphus albidus | reverse complement strand
GGGGGGGGGGGGGGGGGGGTAAAAGTGGCAGTGAATTACCGGTGGTGCTCAGACGTTGACGTAGAAGTAATTTATTCACTCTGGGGGTGTCGGATCAAGTTTATAATCCAGCTACAGCCCTCAGATAGCGAGTTTGATTCCTGTGAAGTTTCGAAAACAACAGTGGCCCTCTGTTGATGTAGCTGCCATAACAGAAAGTCCCTCCCACCTAGTGCATGCCGCTTTTATCTCGCCCTTTTTTCCGTCGCCCGCATCCCAGGCCATCTTCCCTCACGCAGTCACGCACCAAGCGCACTGCTCTACCTCACTGCACTCCACTCCACTCCACCTCCACCTCGACGGTCCGCTGCGTCAACCCGCTGGTTACCTGTGACTACTGCGACCCTCGATTTACCTCGTCATTGCATTCATTGCCTTTGCCCTTCCGTATTTCCACGTGTGTCATTTCTTCGCATTTCCATCACCTTTCCTGCTTCCTCCCGAATTTCCTACTGTCTGTTGTTGCATAGAAAAGGTTTGTGTGTTGCTGCGCGGAACTGCGTGCACTGCTACCATTTCTGCTCTGCCTCCGCCTCCGCCTGGAGATTGAGTTAATCGCGCGACAGAATCGGACTGCCACTTGAACTCCTCGATTGCGACGCGTCACCGCATTCATCCCATCTGCTTCTTCACATATGCCCATCAAGAGCACGCTGCGATCGCGATTTTCCCGTCGTCATTCAGGAGTTCAATGTGCACCGAGGCGTGAAGAAAGATCCCCCAAGATAGCGATAGCCGCCCAGTTTGCGACCGCTGCAGTTGCAGTCCTCGAGCCCTCGACGCCGCGGTGAATGCGACGAGACATCACTCCCTCGAATCCCTCTCCTTTCACCTCCACCTCCGTCTCTCTCTATTCCTTTCTACATTTCCCCTCGAACGGATGGCTGCTCGGTCGTCGGTTCCAATCCACCCCAACGCTCCCCTCTCCACTCGTCAATTGCGCCATGAAGCTCAGAACGATCGTCCTAAACTGCCCAGAGGTGGTTGCAATTATACAAATCTGTGTGCCGTGGGGGCTCCAAAGTGCGGATGTCGAAGATACTGGGATAAAGAATTGTGTGCGGTGGATGAGAGAGGGGTTGTGAGCAAGTCGGCCATGTGTATGTGTGAGCATCATGCTTGCTTTCACGATGATGAGCCCGAGGAAAGTCGTCATGGCCGCGCTCAACCCGAGTTATCTAGCCATCCAGCGCGCTCGACGACTCCCAAGCAGCAATACTTGGAGCCGATTCCTAGGAGGCCTTCAATTTCCGAGGCATCAACTCACCGAGTTGCGCGAGATTCGACGCTCCCAGACACGGTCCAATGGAGTCGGTTTATTCATCATTCTGGCTCTCCCGAAGCCCTCCCTGCCATTCCATCCCAGTGTCTTCTCCCGTCGGAGAATGGATCTTGGACTACGACTGACAGTCAACCCAAGTATCACCTCCCCTTTGGCGGCCAAGGACTGAATACGCTTAGCCATATACCCAGACGGGCTTTGGGAGAAATTGCGGAACCCAAGTCTGCTCAGCCTTTGGTAGAGAACACGCGGGCGATAGGGAATGGACGAGAGATGCAGGTCTATACCGATGCCAATGGAAATATGGGATTGCAGAGTATCACTGAACTTGCGACGCCGAGTCTAGCTACTTCGGTGGATCACGAGGCTGCCGAGTACGGTAAGAGTGTTGCAGAGTTCCAAGCGACACTCGAGGAGCTCTCCAGAAGTAATCCCCAAGCAGCGGCATCAATCACAAGATGTATCAAGGAAGGCTCCGTGATTGATTCTTCAGTTATCTTGAAGCGATCAAATTCACCAGCAGCTGGAGACTCGTCCACTGCCAAGCTTGATGACCATCTATTCTTCAGGCTTCAAAGCATTGCTATTCGATTGGCCAGGTTACCACATACTATGGAAAATCACGAAAAACGGTTGGATGCCTTGGAGAATGCTTCTTTTACCTTTTCCGCCGTGGAAGAACTTCAAGAAGACCACAAGATTGTAGATGTGAGAGTTGGTGAGTTGGAAGCGAAGAATGACACTCTAGAGAGTAGGGTCCTGGATCTTGAAAAGGGTCAGCTTGCTCTAGACGCGGCTAGTGTGGGCAGCAGCCATGATGTTGCAGCTTCCATCGATTCTAGGGTATCAACTGTCACGTCAGTTCACAGGGCGGACCTTGAAGCGCTCAAGGAAGAAGTGGCGGAACTTCGTTCATTGGCACCACCATCTCATGCTCGTCCTTGGGAGGTCGAGGTTGTATTCTTGCCATTTGGATATGATTTGAAAGGAGTGTGGCGTCTGAATCATGAAATGAGTCAACATTCCAGAGCCAACAGTTCTGGGGAGACACGGACTCAGAATCAGTCGATGGCTGCTGCTCAGGCCATGCTTACTGCCCCTGATCAAGTATTGGCCTGGGAACGTTCTGGTACGTCCAACCTTTTTAAGCTATTCTTGAATTTCTTTTTAATTTCTTTTTTTTATTAATTTCTTTTTCTTTTTTCGATTTGCAACAGTAAATGTGTGGTCTGAACACCATGACATGTTGCTTCATAATTGGAGGGTTGCTTTTCGCAACATTGTACATTTTGATTCAACATGTTATATTTTTCTTGCAATCTGAATGACTTATATCATTTCGAATGCCTCAATAACACTACAACAACATCCCGAGAGTTCGGATGAGGTAGTGTTACTTAGCTTTCAGGAAACCTTTAATATCATGTTGGCGTATTGAAACATGTCGTCCCCCCCATGCTCCTCCTTGTCATCACAAGGGGACGCAGAATTTCATTCTCCGAATATTCCAATGCTTCATCAGTTTTGTTACTGGGGTGTTTTGGGTCAAATACCAGTCTCGTTGTATGAATGGAGCCACAAAGCTGGGGCATTGCTATCATGAATGATTCACGAGTTCCTGTACCTCTGCTGCTATATTTCAACACAACCCACCCAATTTTTATATCCTTGCATTAATTATCTGAAGGACAATACTAATGTGCAACAGGCCCCGATTTTGATGATCCGATTGAAGTATCTTGGCTGAATGCGAGGGCATGCAGTCGTGGGAGCATAATGGATCAACGACTTCGAAGTCGTGGACTTGTGAAACAGATACAAGTCTTCGGCCCGGATGCTATAGATGTTCAAACAGCCATCATGACTGCTTTTGGGAACCTCCCAGATTTACTCGTGGACGATCCATACACCCCACGCGATGACGAGAAGAGATATGTACCAAATTCGTCCACCAATTATCTCGGACTACAGGCTTCTTGGATTCCTCTCAGAAAGTTGCATAAAAACTCTTCGCTTCGATTTCTTAGTACCTCCGAGATGCTTACCCCCGCTTTATGGACAGTTCAATTTCTTGCTACCAGTGTTGCCATGAGAACGAAAGGACTCAGAAGGCTTTATGTGACCCATAGGGACGGCTACATTCAGCAACATGGAGATCCTACGGATTGGACTTGGCAGAAGTTGCGACAATTGCCCAGGGTTTATTATCCTGACCAAATGGACCCTTCTTTGACAGACCATACACCAGAAGCAGATGCTGAAGAGCCATGCTGGGCATTCGATGCATATTATGATCCTCCGCCTCTCTTGGATGTCAATACTTCTTTTGCATCACAGGTCTCTGAGCTGAGCATCCGCTCGCTTCGTTATGAGGAACCACCCGTCTCACCCTCCGATCACTTCTCCTCCGCCCCTCTCTCCCCCATCGAATCATCAACTCCAGTTTCAAGAGCCCCGCCTGTAAGAAGACCAGCCTCACCAGTGATGGAGCGTAATCCGTTTCGTCCATTGCATATTCGTACAATATCTATGCCTACCTCGGTTCGCCTAAAGTCTCCTGCACCATCGAGTAAACGTCGTATCGGCTCCTTTGAACAAGAAGTGCCCTCTTCGCCCAGTCGAGCAACTTCTACGTCAACCAATACGGTTCTCAAACGTCGTCGTATCTCGAGATCTCCCAGTCGTGCTGCTATCAATACACCTCGTTGGAGTGCTGCCCCGTCTAGTCCTTATGCGTACGTGGAGGAAACTACAAGCAAGCGAGCAACTACTCCCTTTGCATATGCCACTCCACATAGCAATGCGCCATATGTGGATACGAGACCTAAAGGTGCTGCGGAAATCGAGATATACCAGGATCGATTCGAGGACAGCGATGATGGGGGGGACTTTGGCAGTGCCACCAATGAATTTGAAGAAGACGACAGCGGTGGCGAGATACTTGGCGGGAGTGACGCTGATCGTGAGTCATCGGACCCGGATGATATCCAACCTGATGAGGAATGGCAGGGGGTAGAAGATAGACGTGAGGGTACGGAGTACGAGGGGCACTCGCGTGCAACTCCCAGTTTTGGTCTTGGCCTCGGTCTGTTGGAACGCGTTGATTCGATGCAGCGGGATGACGATGAGGATGTCCTGAGTGATGCTAGTAGTGGCCCTTCGGAGTATATGTTCGATACGCAATCCAAGATGAAGAAGGCGAAGAAAGAGAGGGCTCGTGCGAGGGCTTTGGCAGGGTTTGAAATCCACGTTGATGAGGAGTGATGGGGTATTTGGGAGTGCATGGCGGGTGGTTGTATGATGGGTTGGAATCTTTTCTGCTTCTTTTCTTCTGTTGGTTTTCAGGTTCTTTGGGATTATGTACCATTTATGGCGAGCGTTGGTGTTGGCGTTTTGGATTATGCTACAAGATAGACAAAGTTCGCCACGATTTCTGGGGGTTTCTTATAGGAGGGCCTTATCGAGTACTAGCGTTTGGTTTTGAAAGATTAAATGGCCACTGTGAGGATTCCTGCAGTCATGATGTTCAAGGGTGGGGTGCTAGGAAGGCTTGCGCATATGTACGTATAGTATAGGATGGTATGGTACTCTACTCTATTCTACGATGAAATTGAATTGAATGAAGATAGGATTAGATAAGATGAGATGAGATGGGATGTTGTGATGTGAAGGGGTTTGTTTGGTGTGTGTGTGTTTAGATGAGTAAGGGGGCTTAGGGGCTTAGGGGTTTTGGGGGGAGGGGAAGGGAGAGGGAGAGAGTGAATGAATGGGTGAGTAAGTAAGTGGGTGAGTGAGTGAGCAAGTGAGTGAGCAAGTGAGTGAGTGAGTGAGAAAATGAAGATTGGGTTATTAGATATTTCGAGATTTTCTGATCTATGTTAAGCTAGTAGATGGATAATAGTTAGTAGGTGTGGTATAGTAAGAGGCTAGAGCTAGTAACTAGGTTAGGGAATAGATATCGGGTAGGTATTATAAAATATAAAAAAGGCTTAGTTTAGTCGCGAAAGAGTATAGTATAATACTTCAAGGTATAAAATGATATAAACCTGTTTGATTTATAGAAGTAAGGAAGGTGTGTAGACTAGGTTATTAGTTGGATTAATAGCAGGCTTTATAGGTACTATAGTAATTCTAAATCACTTTAGTTCTACAGAATAAGTACTCCTTAGATAACTGAAGAAACTAAAGAAATTAAGCTAGAGTAGATTTGTAATTATATAATTACACTAATAAAAGTAGCGTGAGTAGGCAACGCTATCAAGTTATTCTTATTTCTTGCCGCCCTTGGAATAATAGAACCTCGAGGGCATATACCACATTTCCTTTCTCCAACAAACCCTCATGTCGACTTTACAGTCGGCAATTCCGCCATGTGTAATCTCGCCGCGCCAAACGGGATCATTTCCACCTCAAAGAACTCCCCTAAACACGTTCTCTGACCCGCCTCCGGCGGATCACCTGGAACCCCGAACTCCACACTCCAAGCAATGCAGCAAGCCTTTCCAGAAATCCTTCCAGGTGGGGCACCCACGTCGAAGATGGGATTTGGTAGTACGTAATTTGGCTCTTCGCCAACGGTGGAATAAGTCAGTGTCGTAGGGTCAATCGCGATGTTCCAGGGCTCGGTATTGTTGATGGAATAATCTCGTGTTTTGTTGCTGATGTGCTGTGCAGGAAGTAGTTGCTGTGTGTTGTATTGATGAGGTGGTGTGGATGTGCTACTGCCGTTGATGGGGATTGCGTAGAGAAGCTGTCCGTGGTAGATTGCTACAGTATCTCGTGCTCGGGGGACGATGCGTATATCTGTACCGATCGTGTAAACCAAAGTATTCGTTCCGCTAGAGATCGAAATACCATGCATGGCAGTGGTTGAATCTGGGGTCAATGGCTGCTTGTCTTCTCCGGTTACTTGAGTTGAAGAAGTGGACATGTTTGCCCACTCCGGGACTCGGACATAAAAAGTGAAATCAATTGTGCTGTCGATGATGTAGGTGAGAGTATCGGAGAATGGGTAACTAGTAATGCAGTTGATAGAAACTGCTGCACCTTCGAGGGTTGTGGTGAGTGTTGATGGGATCAAGGCAGCGTGTCCAATTCCAGTAGATCCAACTTTCACGTATGAGGAGGCCACGAATTTCGGATATCTGAAGACAGTTACTTCGATGCAATCGCAAAGCTCAATTAAGACTATCTTACCCTTGAGGATGGTTGACCGTACAGCAAGGATAGTTTCTAAGTGTTAGAATCAGTCATGTTACTAGACTAGAATAAGAAGAATTGGGACATACGGTTCAAGACCAAAGGTTTGCCCTACGGTATTTACATTCCAAAATGGATTACCAGTTAAATTTACCGAGTAAGGCTATTTTCACATTAGAGTAGTCTTCTTTGAAGAAGGCAAATAGCACATTACCTGATTAGTTTGAGTCATATATCTTGGTGGGCGGTTAGTTGTCAAGATCTTTTTCCATTTTACAGACTGATGAATGCTTACTGATGACTCCACCAGTCGGGGGAGACTGCAGTAGGAAGCGCGTTGAAAGCAGCCAATTCTGCGCGGTCTGCAAAGTATGAATTACCCAAGGCACGATAATTGTATCCAAGTGAAAACATCGCTTCGACAGTCGTGCAAAGTTCCGAGCCTCTTGTTGGAGAAAGTCCAGCCCAAGGTTCATCACCTATTTTGAATTAGCAAAATGACTTTCTTGATTTCGGCAATGTCAGATATACCAATGATAGTTCCGGATATTTGGCCATGGTATTCGAACGTCCAGTTGTAACCTCTCTGGGCAACATCGACCAGTGATTCGTTGTGGGTGAACCTACGAACAACGGCAGGTGCTTTGAGACCCATAGCGGAGTTCACACCATGGTAATACCAGAAAAGTAGATCATCGTCCGGTGGAGGATTGATGCTCATGTCAGCGAATGGAAATATCTCGGGACTGTAAAAGTAGGCCCAGTCCCAGGCTGCATCGTTGAAATACTTCATATTTTGTAACAGAAGATCTTCATTGCCTTCGGGATAACTGTTCAAGGTTAGCGGGAGCGGTACAAAAGAGAATGGAGGCGGTGACTTTTCGTAGAGCCATTGAAGAGAAAGTATCATATCTTGTGAGCGGGTGATTCCCCAGTGGTAGTCAAAAGCACTGTCATTTCTACCAACATAGCCAAGATAATTGTCCGCCAGCATCGAGTTCATTACCTTCATAAAGCTATACAATTTTGGAATTACGTAGGGAGCTTGTTGAGGTTCAGCCTCGAGGAAGGAGGTAAGACCCATTAGTACGAGTGTCCTTGGCCAGAAGAAACGCCTCTGTGGGGTTGTCTCTGGTCCAATCCAACCATCTTCGAATTGATTTGATAATATGTAAGAGACGGATGTGTTAACTTGATGGATAAGACGAGCATCACCTAAACCATAAGCCAATGGAACTATGGCATTGAACCCTGGGAACATTAAATCAGCTTGCACTCGATTCACAAATCAAGTGATGTATTTGAAGATTAGAAGTGTCCGCGCTTTCGTTTCACCAAGTCAAATTTTCAAACATCAATGGATGCCACAACAATGAAAATTTGTAACTCACAATACGGCCAAGCCTCATCGAGACTCGAGTACTCCAGTTTGCCTCCTATCCAAGTTCTGTGTACTAGTTTCAGCCCTGGGCAGTGTGCTTCCTAGTGGATCCATAACTTACGAATTACTCACAAATCGGTAAAACTCATATTCATGTCCCGCTAGGCCCGCCGACATGAGCTCCATCTGATCCAAAATCCATCCTTGTGGTTTGATGGATCCAAGAGGGATTGGATCAAAAACATAGGGTACCACTAGCTCTGGTTAGACCAGATATCATAAGATACTATTTTGGGGTATTACACACAGGCACTTTTCACAACTTTTGTATGCAAAAGTAGCTGTGAGATACCGAGAAGACCATGGAAGAGAAGGTCACAGAGGCGCATGATTTTGAGTGACTTTGGTACAATAAAAACGCTTTGAGGATAGGCCACCAAGGCGGAGATATTTGAGTATATGAACATGTTTAGGCTGTGGAAAGCTATCAGTGATATCGCGGAGTGCTATTTTGTAGATTGCTTTGCATCGGGTAAAGCATTAATTTGCCTTGTTGGGTAGGTGGAATTCGATTCCATTCAACGTTCAACCCAGATTTTCTTATCGCCCAAATTTGGGGCGCCTCCCCCGCCTTACCATCCGCGATCGAGGGGGGTGCTTCCCCGCTCCCCATCCTAGATGACCACCCACTCTTCAACACCAAAGGAAAAAAAAGGTTAGATAGTGGTCCTGGAGTCTGCTGGGTTCATCATTTTCTGTTCATATTATAGTGCACACCAAATTAAATGACTCCAGATCTAGAGTCTCGATGTGGTGCAATAATATGCATGGAGAAATTATTGTCACCATTCCTTACCCCAACTTTGTAGTTCTACCCGGAAATACTGCGATTGAGGGAAAAGGATATGTATTGGGAGACCGGTTGATCTGTTCCAGTTATGTGAAGATTGCGATGATCCCACCATCCCAATCCGGTTATAATGACTTGGACTATAGATTTATTCCAATAACACCCACTTCACCAATGCCCCTCACCTTACTCTGAAGAGCTGCGTTGAGGCTGTTTTATGCTAAATCATTTCAGGGTTTCAGGTGCAGGTGACGCAGTTTATACCAAAATAAGTAGTTGGGTGAATAACAATGATCGCCACAGAATCGTGGGATTTAATTATTGAAGAAAACACCTTAGAATCCCGACTTACTGTGAAGTTGTTTACAGACCTTGGACACGATGCTTCTTTTCGATATATTTATAACCTTTGGGTACTTGAGTTCGCTCGTCCAGTGTGCGTATCAAACATTCGAGTCATCCACTTTCACTGCCAAGCTTGATACCTCGTCTCAAACTTTAGCCTCGCTATCTCCAAAGTCTCTTCCTTCTTTTGACTTTTCGCCATTTGATGTTATCTCCAGTCGCTCAGCAAACGGTAATTACCATGTGGGCGACGTTACACTTCGATATCGTAACGTGGGAGCCACTGCATGGACAAACATAAATTCTGCAACGGCACGGGCCGCAGTCAAAGCTTCTGCAATCTCGGGAACAAATTTCGCAGCATCAGATTTAACGCCAACGATACCTGCTGGGTCACCTTTCAACATCACGAGAGCGTGGGGTTTTGAAACTGGGGACTTGACGCTGAAGGTTACGCTGTTAAATAACCAAGCTAGCGATATTGAAATTGGCGCTTTTGGTTTTCCTATAGAGTTCAATACCATTTTCACGGCGAGAACGTCTGTCGATACTCAAGCCAAATGCTCCTTGATAGATCCCAATATAGGGCTTGACGGGGGATTTCTTAGAGGTAAAAATATTTTTTAATTATCCAAGCATTCCGTTTTCTAACCAATATTTTAGTTACGCCGTTGAGTGGAACTGGCCCAGCACTTGTTATAACCCCTATGTAAGCTGAACTCACATAATTCTTCTTTGCTTCACGTGATCCACTTCGTCATAACCCCGAATTTCACGCCAAAAAGCTCGGTCGAGTGATTGACTTCTTGAGTTTGGCCTCTCAAGTTTCTGTCTACACAAAGTTCGCTTGGATTATCGGCTTCCCGTATTCACTAACCTCCCAACAAAACTCGAACCAATCAAGTAAAGTATAGCTAACTTTAAGCTTTCCCCTCACAGAAACGCGCCATTTGAAGCTTGGAGATTCCTTACAGAAAATACAGGCACTTCACTTGCATACCAAAGTCAAACCTTCGAAGGATTTTATTCATGGGAAACATTCACAAAAGCCTACGCGGAAAACGAGTGGAAGTCTACTGTACCATGGAACCCTCCAACTTCCAAGATCCTCGCCTCGAAACAATCCATCACACTAGGTCTGAAGTTCTCGTTAGCAGATGAGATAGCTACCATCGGGAATGCTGTTATTGCTGCAAAGACCCCTCTTGCAGTTGGTACTCCAGGGTATATCATCCCGCAAGATTTGCAGGCAACTTTGAAACTTTATTACAACAGCTCTGTTTCCTCTATCAGTGCAGTGCCCACGGGCGCATTTACATTTAAATCCACCACTTCAAACCAGTATACTCTAACACCAAGCTCCTCGGCATGGGGTCGACTTCGTGTCATGGTAAATTATACCGACGGAAAATCGCAAAGCATACACTACTATGTTACTAAATCTGCCCCAAAAACGATCTCAGATCTCGGTAACTTTCTAACAACCTCACAATACTTTAATGATACCTCAGATCCCTTTGGTCGCACACCATCCATCATTTCATATGATCGCTCAGTCAACAAGATGGTAACTCAAGATCCCCGCGTGTGGATAGCGGGATTAAGCGACGAGGGTGGTGCGGGTTCCTGGTTGGCAGCTGCTATGAAGCAAGCAGCACAGCCCAATGCAGCAGAAGTTACCAAGCTCGAAGATTTCATTCATAAAGTGTTATGGAAGACACTACAAAACTCTGACTACAGTGTTCGCAAGAGCGTGTTCTTTTATCAGCCAGGTCAGGTGACCTACACTTACAATTCAAGTCTTAGTTGGGGTAATTGGTGGAGTTGGAATAAAGCTAATGCTTTTGCAACGGATCGTGCGTATGACTATGTCCATGTGGCTGCGGCCTATGTAAGTCTTCTCCCGCAGCTTCTTTATCATGAAACTGACATTTAGTACAGTGGGCAATTTATCGAGTTGCCCGTGGTTACCCCTCGCTGGTAAGTTGAAGCCTTCTTTCTTGTATTTTACCATTGTAGAGAAAAGAAGCTAAAACTCCGATTTCAAGGTCAAACAAGCAGACTGGAACTGGTACCTCACTCAAGCCTACAAAACAGTATCCTTCTGCATATCCACCAACGTAGGATACAGTCAGGTAGGCCTGATGGGCGAAACCGTCTTTGGCTATCTTCTTCTCGACCTGCAGCGTGAGAATCTCACCACTGATGCAAAGAATCTTGAGCAACTCATGCGTACCCGTGCTGCACGTTGGAATTCTGAAGCTGTTCCATATGGAAGCGAGATGGCGTGGGATTCTACAGGACAAGAGGGCGTGTATTACTGGAGCAAACACTTCAACTTCACCACGACTGTTGTGAAGACTATTCATTCAATTCTTGGTTTTACTCCAGGGGCAGTTAGTCATTGGGCTTGGCAGGGAAATTCCAGACGTTATTGGTTAGTTGGAATCACTCCTTGCCACCTATTGTTTACATTGCTGGCTTGGCGCTGAGCGAACTCCATTTCAAAGAACCGTCAAGCGATCTCCCTGATAAAGTTTGCGAGGAAGCTAATTCAATATTCAGGGACAACATTTACGGAGGGAAATTGATGCGCTATGAAAGACAAGGCCATCATTATGGGTCCGCACTAAATGCACTTCCTCTTCTCGACTACTTCCAAGCAAATCCATCGATGACCTACCTTTTACGGGTAGGATATGGTGGTATGAATGGCCCCCTAAGCAATATTGACCAAGAAGGTTTCGCTTCCGCGAGCTTCCATACGTGGCCCGACACTCTGGCCTTTGACGCGTACAGCGGAGATTACGGACCAGGATTCTTAGGGTTGGTACTTGGTGCAGGCACATATATTATTGAAGAGTATGGTGAGACCGTGGTTTTCGGTGGAAACCTGAGCCAAGATGGCGATGCGTTAGTGGTGGAGTTGAGGGATGCGGTGAGACGGAGAGTTTATTTGGGAAAATATGGGATAGAATTGACTGTTGATGCTGGTGCTATCGAGAAGGTGAGGGTTGTGAGTAATCAGGTGATAGTTTCGCTGGCGGCTAGTGTTGAGAGTATAGCTGGGGAGCCAAAAGCAAATTCGTCTATTCTGTGGGTTGAGAGTAAAGTTTCGGGTGCGAGATCGTTTCAAGTCGGGGATGGATTGAAGAAAGTACGTGGAGGCTCACAAGTGGACTTGAGTGGAGGATCTGTCGACGTTAATATCACCTTTGCTTGAGTGCTGTAGTATACCTGAATCTACAGGTAATAATAATAATAGAAGACAAGTGATAGGCTTACAACTCGATTGGAAACGGCATTTCCAAGTGAGTACTATTTACTAAGTTATCTTAATATTCTTGCCTATGAGGCCAGACGGGCTCGCAGGCTCGCCCTCGCGCTCTTATTACGTCTGATAGTCTCTTAATAAGTTTATTTAATTTATATATTATTTACTTATTATTTAATTAAGAGTTAAATACTAAGGAAAGACGTACTTGCCAGGCGGATCACGTGTCCAGGCTCTAAGCGACACACCCCTAGTACCCTACCGAGCCTACCTCTAGGTGGACAAGAAAAGTAGTAGAGATCACTTTTATCTTATCCTAACTTAACTAAAAACCACTATATTATATTATCTATTTAGAACTATTAAAATTATTTATCGAAAATGATAGCACAATAAGAGAAATTGTTCTAGATATTTTAAATATTCTAGTACTTAGAATAAACTTACGCTAATAGTTAAAAGAATGAATCTCTGCTACTTTTCTTGTCCACGGGGAGCCTCTCTAGACTAGCATTTGCAGACATATCCCATTCAGCGATTGAATCTTTGCCAGCCAAATCTCCTTTAACTACTAAACATCAATAGGAGTCTTGCAGCATGACCCGATGACCATTTTTCATTATCATCTATGTGCGATCCTTCTTCTAATATGACAAAGAAACATTATAGAGGATCGTACGAATTGCATGAGCCGGTTTTAACGTAGCAGAGGCTCAACAAATAGTTCAAATATCCTAGAAGTTAAGCGAGAGAATAAAGGCATAAGAAAGGAACAATGGACGAGTCGTATCACGAGCCACAGTCAAATGGGTAATTGTTTGTGACGCAGGCTGCAAAGATTCAAGTTACTCGTCAAATTGTCAAGAACTGCATGTAAATAACACGTAACCAGGAACACAGCTGTAGGTCTATGCGAAATCTATGCAGAGTAGACGGTGAAACGATTCGGATCAGGAGTGCATGCTCGACAGCGAACTCGCCTGGTGGGAATTAGCCCAATGATTATCGTTGTATACTCCAAGTCCGCTGCTTTAGATCGAGATGGCGAAGTTAAATTGAGCAGCTGATAGAAGACTAATAGCAAAAGCCTGGAGCAAGATCCCAGTAATCTCACTGACTGCAGCAAGCCCAGGGTTCTTTGGTTGTAGAGCATCATCATCATCTGCTGAAAAGTATCGCACGACCCTGTTTATTGCCTAAAGATCCTCATTGACACCTTTAGAACCCAATATTCTTCACCCCGTCCAATCTCCTCCAAAACCTGTCCCAAGCCTGATTCCATCTTCCGTCTAGTTCACTCAACCAAACCGAAAGCTTGATCTTCTCAATCTTTCCATCCACCATGATCCGTATCTCACCATCTCTGACTCCCCTCCAGCCTTCGATAGGGCCCTTAATGTATCTGTGATCGTACCCACAATAAGGCCGCCAGTACCCACTCTGTCCTCCGCCGTTCAAGGAAATCCACTTGCCATGACAAATAGTGCAGAGATCAATGTTTGTACATACAATGCAAAGATATTGTGGTTCCTCCCAGGATGACCAGGCACTACCGCAATCACCGTCACATCCTACGAAATATTGACCCACGCTTGGGAGTTTCTCTTCGTCGGGAATTGGAGGAAGAGCGTATGGTTTTGTCTTATTCTCGATTGCTTCATTTGACCTATCTTCTGAGGTGGTAGAGTCATCAGCCTCAATTTGGCCGATGGCCTTGTCAGGCTTCTCCGGCGAAAGGGTAACTTCTTCAATGATTGTTTTGGTATTGCTAGTCAAAACCCCATCATCCATTGTCGAGGTCGGAATAGTCGTCTTAGTGAGATGAACTGGTGTGTCTGCTGCACATTCATCGGTACCAATCTTTTTCTCGGTCTCGGATCTTTCTGAATCCGGCTTCGGCGTATCAAGATTGATCTCTTCTTCGAGTTGCTTCTCTGAATTGACTTGAACAGTCTCTTCAAGCGATTCTTCGGTGACCTTTGAATACATACACGAAAGTGCAATGAGTGAGTCCCGCTCCATTCCTTCCACGCACGCCAAAACTTTCGATAGCAATCTAAAACTGCTCGAATCATTCCATCCAACAGTATCAGACAAACCCTGAATACAAGTATCAAACGTTTTCTTCAAAATGGACTCAAACTCAGTAGCCGAGCCCAGTGCTCGATGCATAATGGCAAATATGATGCTCGCGTTCGAGCTCTCAATTTTAAAAACGCCTTTATTCAATTCGCTTGGAGTGAGGTAATCCTTCATCTCATTCAGCAATTTTGCTTTTTTGATTGGATCACTTGATCCTCTGAATTCTTCAAACATGATCTCCGCGAGGGCACGTCGAGATTTGAAGAAAGTCTGCTCAAGTTCAAGGTCTGTGCCGCGTGATTGGTGCTTTAGAATATCCGTATATATCTCCTTGGCCTTGTGGTCGTCCCGTAAAACGCATCTGTATGTATTTGCCAAGGCCGAGTTTACAGAATGGTAGCATTTGAGCTTGCGTTATTAAAAGGAAACAAGAATAAAATATCATGATGTTAGCCACCTCGTATCATTATGAGCTCTCAGATATTACCCCGGGTTTCTCTTATTCCTCATAGTGGGAATAGTTACCTGTGGAATCCCGATTTGCTTCACTATGAGCATGTGCCGATTTTGATCTCAGTGTTTCCGTGTAGTTTCGATAACATTGGAGAATGAATTTCTTTCCCTCTTCCCCATTCTTCGCTGCCACTCGGTCGAGTCTGAGTATCGCGTCTGTGACGTCGAAGTCAGGAGAATCAAAGATCCACGCAAACCAAGTTAGCAGTTCTGATTCAGTCCAGCCCTTGATCATGGCAAAAGTTCTGCTTGCATCTGGATCGTGTTCTTCGTCCCAGATTTTAACCATAAGTTGAAGCACAAACCCTTCCACCGTCTTATCGGGCCGCACTGCTCTCAACTCCTCGTACGCTTGAATGGCATCCTCCGGCCGTTCCTTTGTCGTCAATTGCTCCGCCTTTCTGAAATAGAGATATTCAACCATATCAGGCAGATCTTTGGACTTTCTCCAATCAAGAGGTAATACCGAGATTGCTTGATCAATATACCGTATTGGGTTCTCGTGTTCTTGTTTGGTGAACTCATTGCCCTTTTCAGCCAGATCTACAGCCAGATGAAACAAAGATGCTGTGAGATAGAACCTCAGGGAACTGTTCCCCAGGGAAAGAATATCGAAAGCTCTATTGACATATTTGATAGCCTCTTCAGGGAGATCAAACCTGGCGAGGGTGGAAGCGATTGCTCCATAGGAACCGGCATCAATTTTCATATCGGTGGAGTGCGTCATAATGGTGAGAACCGTTTTCAAGGTGTCCGATTTCACGTCGAACCCCGACTTTAGTTATTATTTTAGTAAATGCATCAGGCGAATCAAAGATTAGAAGATGGGAAAATTTTGTGGCTGTACTCACCAACTTGAAAGCGTCTCTTGCGTATTCGAATCCCCTCGAAATCTTGAAATCGTCGAAGGCTTTGAATGAGTTCAGCACATGACCCCGAGCCAGACTCATCAGAAGTTGTTCTGACGTTATAATTTCTTTCGCCCATTGTGCGACCTCGGTACCAAGAACATTCTCATCCAAAGAAATGGCACGACCTGCCCACTGCTTAACCACATCGATCCAAGATCCGTCGCCGTTTGAAGCCATTTCAGAATACAAAAGAGTGCCGAAACTCTCTATGACACGGGCAAAGTTGTTGAAATTCGTTAGAATCTTATAAAGAACAACCACAACTCTATACGCTTCGTCATCACTAATACTGTTTATATCAATTTCCTCCAGATGATCTGGAAAATACTTAGCAACATATTCGAGTAGCTTTGGTCGCTTCTCAACTTCCATTTCACTTTCGTTCTTTAATAGAAGTGAACCACAAGTTTCAAAAATTGCAAGATGAGCTGTCGAAGGCTGGGTTCGGAGCCCATTCTTTTCTGTCTTCACAACTCGAAAGTATTCTCTGAGGGGACGTTCCTGGAAGTCCAATGGTGTCTCTCCGCTTTCCATGTGGAAACCAGGCTCCTCGGTATCGTTTGTCTCAGTTTTATCGTCCGCCCTCTCCTCCAAATCTTCGTCATCTTCTTGGCTTCTGTTGAACTCTAATATCCTGAACAAATTCAGTAACAAAAAACAAATCTTATCAGATCAATGGAAATATAATACCTTGCAGATCTACCATTGATCTCATCTACAAGATCTTCAACGTCAAAATCATCCTTGCCGGCAGTACTTGCACAAAGCTGTGCTGCTTCTTCGCGTGTCAGTGTACGCTTTGAGTAGGCCATCCAAGCAAACAACTCCTTGGCTATTCGACACTGCTCCGCAGTGATGCTGCTTTGACACTCAGTTAACATCAAGCTGTACAAGTCTTTCAGACCGTGAGGTAGATTTCGGTCGAGGTCCTTCACTACTGCTTTCTCACGTCCGATATAATTCAGTCGACGAAGTATGTATTCCACATAAAGCATGCCTGGGTGATCTGTTAGTGTATGCAAACAGATAAAATCAAGTCCATACCATCTGCATTCCTTTTAAGCTTGTTCGTAATTCTGCTCTTAACAGATTTGCGGAACTTCCTGAGGTGCGGGAGGACTTCCATTCTTTTCAAGACGAACTGTTCGATATCAGTCTTGATCTTTTCCTTGGTCATGTGGATAACCAGCGGATTCAAAGTCAGAATTTCATCAGATATCGCAGATCGAGCAGTCAGAAGAACGTGAATATTCAGATCCTCGCTTGATATCTTGGCTAGGCATTCCATCAGACTTTAGGTTCCATCTCATTCATCTCATCAACACCATCAATCACAAGCCACGTATGGGCGTCGCCCTTGGATGGGAATCGTTCAGTAAAACAAGTTTTCCAAAGGTCGAGGACACCGGAAGAAAAAATACTTGTGTCGAGTGCGCTAGCCAACTCTTCGAGGTAATTCGGATTCTTTTCAGCAATTTGAATCGAAAGACAACACAGCGAATTCTTGAAAGAAGTTAACCCATCCTGACCTTCCTTGAAAGAAAAGCTGGCATAGAAGCTGGAATTGGTGGAAGATTTCTCCAGATCCATAGCGATGGTTTGGCTTAAGAAAGATTTTCCAATACCGGCACCACCTTCGATCCAAGCAACATCGTTACCATTTGTGGAAGCCCACCCCTTGTAATTTTCTTCTTCGAAAATCCATTGACCCGTACCGTCAATAGAGCCTTCGATCCGACTATTTTCTTGACTTCTCGCTCGTGAACCAGCGTTCAAATCAAAACCTGGATAAAAACGCTTGAAATTCCCCTTGACTTCAGCCAGAGCAACGCGTCTCTTCTCTCCTGGGTCAGTTTTTCCTCTTTTTGGATGGTATTTAGTGACGTCATTATTATTCGAAGTGACAAGGGACTTTTCATTGGCCCTTACCATCCATTCCTCAATCTTTTTCCAATTCGCTTTTTGCTCATAGACGTTCGCAACCAGTATTTCGGTGTATGCCCTTGTGATCCCCCCCGCTAATTCGATTTGGTTGTTGTTGATACCAAGCCCTCCATGTCCTTAGCGATGGACGCGGTGTTTCTCAGCGTCTCTATTCCAACAGCATCACTCAGTTCATTGACAGCCATTTCCATGGCTTTGTATGCCTTTGTTAAATCCGGATCCTCTCCATCAACCAAGTTAAGAAACCATTTCTCTGGGAGATTGTTAGTAAGATTCAAAAACAATACTTCTTCGTAGCACATACTGAATCGCCCGTGCTTTTTTGAGTACATCTGGGCTATAGCAAAGATTTCCAGCATATTGGTAAAGACACAAATAACGGCATTCAAGAATCCTGCCGATTCTGGGGTCCTATTTTCAATGATCGAAAGCCTTTCGAAGAAACGACCTACAAAGGCAAAGTCCATAAATTTGTCGTAATCGGCCGACATTTCATTGAAGCTCTACATAATTGGTCAGCTTACTCCAATTCCATAACGTGCTAAAACCGCATTAAATTCAATTCTAGAGAATCACAAGGAACTCAGGCGACATGGGAGGTTGAAGGACCAGCAATGTATGTGTGACATACGTTCATGACTTGCCCCAAAGCGCAAAATATCAATCCCACAGGCACCGCAGGAGGAAATGCCTTAAATAATTAGCTAATAATCTCATAATTCTAATTTCGACCTAACCCCGCTGCCTTCCCCGCAGTCTCAATTATCTTTAAATGCACTTCTCACTTTATCCGTCTTACCCTTATCATGTCTAAAGTCTCCGAGCTTTTCCGTCTGCTTTTCTATCCCCTTGATCACCTCATCCAGGTTTTTCATCTGGCCTAGGCTAAGGGTTTGACCTGTTCTTCTCTCGTAGGTTGCAATTGCATCCGACCATAAGTTTCCTAGAGTCGAGGCTTGATTTTGGCCATCTGCTGTGGTGCTATATGGAGGAGGTGGAATACTGGTAGCGCCATTCGATGATCCTTTGTCTTTCTCCATTTTTGAATGCACATCCGTTAGGGAAAGGGGATTAGCAAATTATCGTCAAAGTGCCGAAAACAACACAGAAGAAGGAGAATGACTCGAAGAATTCAATAATAAGTAACAAGATGTATTTGAGGGGAAAGGGGGAGGAGGGGGGGTTGCCTCGGATGTGTTGAAACTTAAATTGGTACCGGTTAAGTATTTTGAGGCTATGATACTGGGGGCAGTAAATTCCTTGATGATGCATTAAGAAATTTCCTGTTATGTCCAGCTGAGCATAGGATGTATGTATGCATACATGTGTGTATCGTGACTCGAATTTATTATTGGTAGCCGTGAACCAGGATGCATGGTACTTTCAATGATTGGCTGCCTGATCGCATACCAGAGAACGGATGGGGAAAATTGCAACGTAGCGCTTACCTATGGTGCTTTTGTAAGGGAAATTCCGAAAGCAAATTTCAGTTTGAGCCCCTGAATATCAAATGTAACTACAGCCATATGCATAACTATCATTACAAACTCGATTTTCACGAACACCAAAAAAAGTGCGAATCTGTAGGGGCATGGGATAAATGTTCCTTTTCTTTTCTACAGCCCCTTCGCAAAAGTAGCAAGAATCTAGGGTATCTTACTAGTGTATCAGGGCATTGTGCAAGGTATTTTGTATGTGAATTGCCTATTCCCACAGTTTCTAGGGTCGCGAAACATCTTGCTACTTCTGCGAAGGGGCTGTATATACCTGGTAAGAGACGTACCATTGCTCTGACAAATACCGACCGGTACTCGAGTAGTTCAAAACAATCCTATTGTCACTTTTTATTTCCTATTAATCTAAATATGTTGGGACAACTGACTCACTTATCTCCTCAATGCCGAATATGTAAGAGAGGCGGGCATCACTCTATACACACCTGAGTTATAGAAATATTATCCTAAAGACCTTACACAACTAAATCAATTATACGAATAGTTTAGAACAATCGTTACTTTTCAATTCTTATTGTGTTAGGTGAAATAGGACAATTAAGTTACTTGTACTAGAGTTTGAATATAATAACTTCTGATAGCGTGTACAGAGCAATGCTCGCCTCTCTTACGTTTGAATTTTCAAGTTTGCGATCTCCTAATTAAGCAGTCGGACCGGTCGGAATTATGCCTAAGCGCGCTACGGGGCTTGGTCCGAATTGCTCCGCACCAATTAAACAATACTATTGTTAAGCACCGAGCCAAAAAGTAGATACGTTAAACGTAAAACTCCAAGCATAAATATCTAGCATCGAGGAGATACCCTCTAGCCAAGGTAAAGAGCTCCTCGCTAGATGAGTACTGATTAAGGGGTTTTAGGTCAATCCATATTAATATTACTAGGTCTATAGTTTCGCACATGGATTATCACAACTATATCATTCACTGGTAATACTCTTTCTACGCACACAAAGCGGATCACTTACGTAGAATGTCTAAATGTAGATCCTGCTTGTCTGTCACATCATTACCAGCTTCAAAAATAGTAATAAACCCCTCCTGCAACGCATCTCTCTTAAGCTTTCTATCTAACCATGTCTTTATGGTAAGCGACGATGGCAATCCTAACTCAGCGCTCCCCGAATTTGGGCAAACATATTAGTTAGGTTTGTAGCTTGCTATTTGCGATCCCTATGTGCTTGACACGGTGAATCCTTTTGTATGTGGCATGTAAGGTCGAAAATCCCGCTTGAAACTCTACGGCAACAACATCCTCGCTTGTCATCTCCTCTCATTAGAATAGTAACTATTCCACGTGTCAACCCGATCATCACACTAACCCATGCCCTCCATCACCTAACCCAAAAATGGACTCAGAAAAATCCCCGTTCATCTACGAAGTCCACTGCAGAAAACCCGACGGCAGCACAAAGATCTTCAAATACAACGAGCAAGCACCATCCTACCTCTGCAAGCCCCTCGAACCCGGCCAACCCCGCATCGCCATCCTGGAAGAAACAAGACCTCCGTCTCCCTCATCTCAAAACACTCTACAGAAATTAGAGACAGTGAATCCTGGCTGTGCGCCATCTGCAAGACACCCACCCAGGAAGCCCACGAGTCCGCGATGTCGTTCCTGGCACCTATTGTTCAGAGGGGCGGGGAAGGAAAGGGACATGAGTCAGTTGTGTTGGGTATTAGGATAGCTGCTTGTTCTGAGGCGTGTAATAAGAAGGCTCAGCAGATGTCGTTTTATATGGGACGCCGATTTGGAGTTGAGTTGCGAGGGGAAAGGACGTTTTCGGACTTGTGCTGTAAGTATTGTGGGAAGAAGATGGGTCTTTGGGCTATAGGGATGCTATTACGGATGTGTAAGTTGAAGTTGTATTGTATGATTGCACGAGTCTGACAGGTATTGCAGGGTTTGTTCGAGAGATTGTATTGCGACTGATAAAGAACAAGAGAAGGGTAGAGAAGATCTCGTGATGAAGGTACAAAGGTAAGCAAGGGGAAAGGTACTGTACGACTATGGGCTGTAAGTAAGACAAGACTTTACTTCACGAAAAGTCAGCAAGTCACTTCAAATTCTTGTAATAAGAATGTGTACTCAGCTACAAAGTCAAGAATGACCAGGGAAAGATTTCAATTAACAGCTGTAATCGAAGTTGAACTCTGGAAAGTTCATCACCCTTGCCGACTTCACTCTTCTCTCTCCTCAAACGAACCTCCATCTTAATCTTGGTAGCTTGATCCTGCACATCTCAAGAAGCCCCCCATCATTCATGCTATCCAGCCGCTCCCTCCATTCAGCTCATCTTTGGAACCATCACTTCCGAAAAGAGCTGTATGAACATCCCTCACCATAAATTGGTCCCAACTTCCCGCACCAAATTGACCAAGTCACCAGGCGAAGCATCCCCTGAAGATGCTTTCATCCACCCTTTGCGTATGGCGCAGTTTCGAAAGTTGATTTGATCGGTGCGATTGGTTTGTCGGTGTTCTGAACGTAGTCGGAGGAGTTTGGATATTGTGTTGTATTCCTCGAATAAGAAGTCCATCTCCATCTAGAATCTGCGATAGCTCTCTTGACGTCAGAAAGGGTACCATTTCAATGCGCGTAAATAGAGGACGAACGGCTGGTCGATGAAGCTGGTCCCTGCGCCCAGCATGTCTATCTGAAATTTGCTGATTCTGGTCGGTACGCCCAGTGTATTGTGTAATATTGGTGAAGTTACTGGTCCCTGCGCCCAGTCTGTCGTCATTTTTTGAAAAAAAGGCCCTTCGCTACGAAGAAAGCCAGAAGGCAGAAGATAAAAGCCCTTCGCTACGAAGAAAGCTAGAAGCAGTCAAGTCTAAAAGACTATCTGCTTATGCTGGTCCCTGTGCCCAGGATGTTGTGTAGTTGCTGTTGTTGTTGTTGAAAGCCCACGAGCAGATCGCCGAAACGATCACTCAACGAACGCGAGATGCCATGGTGGAAGATGAGAGTTTGCCCGCGCTAAGTCAAAAGGCCAAATTCACTCCGTGCAGTGAAACTATTGCGAAGATTAGCATTCAATTCACGCAGATGTTCTGAATTTATGAATGATCGTTGCGCGTAAGATTACTTACTTTGGCTTGGGGCCTCTTGCCAAAGGAAACTCCCTCCACACCCATCCCCCTGGCCGCGACGCAAAATCAATGTGGCAAACCCTGCTCCGTGCAGCGAGACTAGGAAAATGATCAGTATTTACTCCACGGGTTATCGCGTAGGTTTTCGAATGGGTTGTTGGGAATGAGGGACAGGGGAGTAGGTACCTACTTTGTATAGCCTCTTGCCAAAGGAAACTCCCCCATCCCCTCCGCCGCGACGAAAGCCTCCCCCCGCCAACGCAGCAAACCCCACTCCGTGCAGCGAGACTAATAAAAAGATCAGTATTCGATGCGCACAAGTGTTTCTAATGAATTGAGAAAATCGTTGAGTGGTAGGGGGTACGTACTCTGGGTGGTATTGTCGTTGTCGTTGGCGTTGTCGTTGGTTTAGAGAGGGGAGAAGGAGGAGGGGTCGAGATATAAATATTTAAAAGACGTGCGGGGTTTAAGATTACGCAGCTAAGCTAACAACAATGTCGCGTCTTGGAGAAATTGAGATCACGTGGGTCCTGACGGGGTGGAAGACGAGCGGCCGGGGGATGGTGAAAGTCAGTAGGTAAAGGTGAAAGTTAGTAAAAGAGGACGTCGTCCCAGTAACGAAGGTGAAGGTAAATATAACCTGCGAGAAGTAGAGCACCATTCCCTCCTTTTGCCCCCCTCAAGGCCAAGGAAACCACTGTGCACGAGTATACCACCACAACGAATTAAAAGAGAATGGATACTTGTACACTATCCCCAAAAAGAGGCAAGGAAAGTGAGAAGCCGACTGTTATTTTACTATGATACTGTACATCCCACTCAAGTCGACACCCCTACCTACATCTATTCCAATTGAATCTAATTTACAACCTCCCCTTAGGCATCTTCCTCTTCTCCTCCAAATCCCCTTTCTTATGAAAATGCGGCGCAGCCTCATGCAACCACTCCGGCTTAATCGGCAAACAACTCCTCATATACTCCTTCGTAGTCTGCACCAGCTCATAATAAACCACCATCTTGATCGGGGGATTACTATCCATCAACACCGAGCTAGGATGGATATACACCGTCGTATTATTTTTGACGGTACGATAACTATCCCCGCCTCGCTGGAGACGCGCCGCGTTAGGGAAGAAGCCCGCCGTGATAGCTTTCTGGATGGGGACGAGATCGTTCTGGCCGACGGTGGAGAGGGTGACTTCTACGCGCTCGCAGAGTTTGGCGAGTTGGTCGCGGACGTCACGGGCGCGGGTCAGGGAGCGTTGTTGCAGGAAGTTTTCCTTGGCCCAGACGAAGGAGAAGTCGCTGTCGACCCATTGGTTCCAGATATTGAGGAGGGTGAGGTGGTCGCCGCCTTCTTTGATGGTGAAGCGAGCGCGGGCCGAATCGGCGTGGATTTTCTTGTCTTTGGGGCGGAAGAAGAGGGCGGATGCTTCGGAGAGCATGGCGACGATGGAAAGGACTTCGTCGACGCAGCCGAGCTTGTCGGCTGCCAGGATGGCTTTAGCGAGCATAGGGTCAGTAGGGAATTCTGCCATCTGTCGACCCATTTTGGTGAGTTCCCCTTGATGATTTAGTGATTGGAGTGCGAATAATTGATTCAGTGCGCCAATCAGGGTTTCGGTAGGTGGTGGATCCATAAATTCGAATTCCAGGAGGTCATTGATACCCAAGGATTTCAACAACAGGACGACTCCATTGAGATTTGTCCTTTGAATTTCAGGTGTGGTACTCTCCTCCATCTCATTCATAAACGCCCATTTCGTGTAAAGTCGGAAACATTTTCCAGGCCCAACACGACCAGCACGACCACTTCTCTGGTTCGCAGAGGCACGTGAGCAAGGAACTGCTACCAATTTTGACATTCCAGTAGCAGGATTGTAGATATTCTCTTTAACAAATCCTGGATCAATGACATATACAATACCATCAATCGTCAAACTTGTTTCAGCAATGTTAGTAGCCAGGACGACCTTTCTTGACCCTTCTGGCGTAGGTTCGAAAATTTTACTTTGAAGTTCTGAGGGAAGGTTTGCGTAAATTGGACAAATGACCAATTCAGGCACTCGACCCCCTAACTTTCGTGAGATTTCTGTGATGTTTTGTTCCGCTGCCTCAATTTCATCTTGACCCGTCAAAAAGACCAAGATATCTCCTTTGCCTTGAGTGGTGTGAATTTGGAAAACAGTAGTGATAGCAGCTGCTAGGTAATTTGCCTCTGGTTGTGGGGTATAATGAATATCAACTGGATATCTTCGTCCAGGAATATTGAAGATAGGAGCATCATCAAAATATTCGGCAAATTTTGATGCATTCATGGTGGCTGAAGAGATTAGAAGCTTCATCTCGGGTCGCTCTCTCGACAAATCTTTCACCAAGGCCAATAGAATATCAGTATGAACAGTCCGTTCGTGAGCCTCGTCGATCATGAGTGCTGAATAACCTCCCAAATCTGGCTCCGTCATGAATTCTCGTAACAGCATACCATCGGTCATGTACTTGAGGACTGTCTTATCACTCGTAGAATCTTCAAAACGGATAGAGTATCCCACCTCATTACCCACCTTGACACCCATTTCATCGGCCACACGAGCAGCAACTGACATGGCTGCTACACGACGAGGTTGAGTACATCCAACTTTCAGTCCGTCTTTAGTATATCCCGCTTCATGTAGATACTGAGGGAGTTGAGTGGTTTTTCCACTTCCTGTTTCTCCTACAATGACCAAAATTTGATGTTGCTCCAGGGCAGCCAAGAATTCATCCCTGTACTGGTAGATGGGGAGACTTTTTCGAGTTTCTTCCATGGAAAGAGCCTTTTTCTCAGCAGCCTTCAACTGCTCTGCTATAAATCTCTCCTCTTTTGACATTCCTTTTCCTTCTCCGGGCAATTTCGAATCCATCACCCACTTGATCCCTTGTTCTTCATCCAAAACATAATCATATTCGCCCTCATTGAATCGTTCAGTGCTTTTGATCTGAGATTTGGCTTTTGCCGCTTGCTCCCTCTCCCACTCCTCATGCTCAGTAACGAACTTTTCCTGTCCGTACTCGTCCTTGTCGACATATCTTTTGTACATGGCCTCTTCTTTCTTCTTCCTATCAATTTTCCCCTTCTCAGTAATATAATCATCGGGCATCGCGTACCCATCTCGATGGTCATCGATTCGTAACCGCTCCTCTGCAATTCGTAAAACCTCCCGATTCTTTGCGAACTCCGCTTTCTCTTTTTCCGACAGCCTCGCGCCACTTCGTAATTCCTCCGTCTCCTCCATGACTTGCTTGCGCAAAAGTGCTAATCTCTCTGCTTCTCTCTTCTTCAGGTACTCTTGACGAGACCTTTCCCGAAGATCTGGGAGCGCAGCATCTCTCGCAGCCGCATCTTCAGCCAGTGCTCGTCGTTGCGCCAGGATGTTTCCCTCCTTTGTCGAAGACCTATCTTCTACCAGCTTCTTAGTTTTGTCCTTATCCTTGGACAGAAGACGTTTTGCAAATGCATCTTTCTCCGCCTGATCCCTCCTCCGTTCCTTTTCTGCGTCTGAAATGTCTTCTTCCTCATCATCCCTGTGATCCGTTTTCAGGCGCTTCGAGGCAGACTCCTGAAACTCCGGCTCTGGTTCCGGCTCAGAAATATACTCTTCATCGCCCCATCGATCCTCAAAATCCGCATCGTTTGCCTCTCTCTTTCGAATCGTTTTCGATCGATGTTCGGCGTCGCGACGTGGGGATCGTTCCCGGCTTCTTTCTCGACTTCGCTCTCTGTGCCTATCGCGTCGGGAGGAAGATGATTTGTCGTGTCTGTGCTTTTCTCTCTTCTTTTCGACGACTTTTGCTGGTCCCATATTCTCATCCTCCATGGGAAGGATGGCATACTTTTTGGCGGCACCCATACTGGAAGCTCTGTTGGTTGAACAGACGTAGAATTGGATTTGGAATATGCGACACAAGTGATCGCGCAATCATGTAGAGTGCTGAGAATCCGAAGGATGAATAGTAAACGTGGTGTTTGATGTTACTAATGGTTGGCCTCGTCTTGTGAGACCGTACTTGCTCTACTCGTACTTCACTGAATTGGTGTTGAGTCGGACAAAATACCACTCGGGCCGAAGGTCGGGTACTACCCGCAGCTATCACGGACCATCACGGGCGGGACAACGGGACGACTGGACCCCTGAAAATCGGCACAAGATCGGAGGGGACAGAACAGCGTGTCTTGAAGCCAGCTGGAGTTCTACTTTTTAGTGTAGAGACTTAGACTGATATTTCCCCAAAAGATCTCTGACCGCATTGTCTGATCGCGTTCCCCTCGTACAGTCCCTCATTTAGTTTTTATGCTGGTCACTATCTAATTCCCCAGTTCGCATTGGATCGTTCCTTTGCAGGCGCATACTCGGCGCAAACATAACATAACTCACCATGCGGCTCCCTTCGACTTTTTTGGTGCTGCTGTGCATGCTGCAATTAGCTCTCTGTGCCGAGGATTTCTACAAAGTGAGTTCGCCTGTCAACTTTGAGACCATTTCTACAATTCATATAACATTTACTAACCTCCCACAGCTCTTGGAAATAGATAAACAGGCGTCAGATAAGACTATTAAAAGTGCATATCGCAGGCTGAGCAAGAAATACCACCCGGACAAGAATCCGTAAGAGTGTCCGACTCCTATATCTTATGCACATTATATCTAACCCGCGCAACAGTGGGAACGAGGCAGCAAAGCAAAAGTTCGTCGAAATCGCCGAAGCCTACGAAGCCCTCTCCGATTCCGAGTCGAGAAATATCTACGACAAATATGGCCACGAAGGGTTGAAGCAGCGGCAACAGGGAGGAGGAGGTGGGCATCACGATCCATTCGACGTCTTTTCCCGATTCTTTGGGGGTGGTGGACATTTCGGGCACCAACATGGTCAACGAAGGGGTCCAGATATGGAGGTTCGAGTGGGTGTTCCCCTTCGAGATTTCTACAATGGACATACCACCGAGTTTCAACTGGAAAAGCAGCAGATTTGCGAGGAATGTGAAGGGAGTGGGAGTGCAGATGGAAAGGTCGAGACGTGTACGAGCTGTGGTGGCCATGGTGTCAAGATTCAGAAACATATGCTGGCTCCTGGGATTTTCCAGCAAGTACAGGTGAACTGCGATGTCTGCGGCGGCCAGGGGAAAACCATCAAGCATAAATGTCCAGTCTGCGCTGGAACGAGGGTGGTGCGAAAGGTCAACACATTCCAATTGGTCGTCGAGAGGGGTGCGCCAAAAGGCAAAAGAATCATATACGAGAACGACGCTGACGAAAGTCCCGATTATGTCGCTGGTGACTTACATGTCACACTCGTAGAAAAGGAGGCCAACCTGGTAGAAGACAACGAACTAAAAGTCGACGGAACCTTCTTCCGGCGAAAAGGCGATAACCTATATTGGAACGAGGTACTCTCTCTCCGCGAAGCCTGGATGGGAGACTGGACTCGCAACCTCACGCATCTAGACGGGCACATCGTAGCCCTCAGCCGCCCACGCGGACAAGCCATCCAACCGGGGCAAATCGAGCACGTAAAAGGAGAGGGAATGCCAAAATGGCACGAGGACGGTGATAGCGTCTACCACACAACCGAATTCGGGGATTTGATCGTGGAGTATACCGTCGTGCTGCCGGATCAGATGGAGAAAGGGATGGAGAAGGATTTCTGGGCCCTGTGGGAGAAATGGAGGAAGAAGAATGGGGTTAATCTGCAGAAAGATAGTGGGAGGCCTGAGGGCCCGGTTCAGGCCCATGGGAAGGGGAAGGATGAGTTATGATTGATGGCGCGATGAGGGCTTTTTGGAGTTTAATATAGAAGGCTGTAAATGTGAAGATTATGAATCTGTCTTGTAAGGACTAGGAGAAATCCATTTTCTTTTCTTTTCCTGTTTCCTGCTTATTATTGTATCTTTTTTAATTTTAAGTGAGATCAGGTTGATTCATTCTATGTACTTTTTCGTCCCAATGGTTTTCTTAAGTTTTCACAGTTCTGTTTCTGCTCATCAGCAAGGGGGGCGTGGCGGGATTGGCGGGATTAAGAAGCGTGGACGTGGGCGCTTAATATTCTACCGAAACTCTTTTATACTGTAAGATACATACTCGCTTAAGTACAGGGACGGCATTACAATACGGATGATCTTTCAACTAAATACTATATCTTAATATGTATACTTGTACTTCAGAATACTTCGTCCTTGTCGGACGTGATAAATGTTGATTTTTAGTTATTGGGTTAGTGCGGGATTTCGTGGTGTGATATATGTAGGGTGGGCATTCGTAGGAGGAGGAGGAGGAGAGGTAAGGATGGAAGGGTTGTTGGTTTTTAGATTTGATTCAACCCCCAGACGTAACAAAAGTTGAGTCTACGGGGGGTGTACAGTGGAGAACAGGGTAAGAACCCCCCGTAAACTCAACTTTTGTTACGCCTGGGACGAAATGCTGATCGACCAGCTACTCCCGCTATTTATGAAGCAAGTTATACAGTAACGTACATGACCGCGGAATGACTCCGTAGGCATGTCGCAGAACAACGTGGGAATACAATGATTATACGACTTAAATGTAACGAATACTCAAACTGGCTAACTAAACTTGGCTGGGTGTTCGCTGGTTGGTATGCTATGATAAGAAGAATACTATCGGGTTGTTCACTTGGAAGTGAACTCGTTACTTGTATCAAAGATGTCAAACTAATATGATAAGATTGATAACTAAGTTGAGCACGAAGCTCCTATCTAATGGCAGACGTGCCAGTATTATATAGAACCTTCGTTCTCGCGGATCAGTGCTCATTGCCCTGATCGATCCTGATTCCTCAGAGGTCGTCAGTCCGACCACCTCTGATGCCCATCAATCACGTGACAGTAACTAAAGGAAATCCATGGATCGCTTAGCTGGCCTAAGCAATCCCTATTTGCTATAAGAAACCTGGATGTGCCTGTCGAGGGTTGCGCCTCTTTATTATGACAAGTATCACGTGAGCACGTGATTCGTGACATTAAATACCCTGATTTCCGGGTCCCGTACGACTTTACTACCTTTTCCCCTGTAAACTCTCTTCTATCCCTTGCGCTACCCTCGTCGTATAAAATTAAAGGGATAAATACGTCTTAGAGGTAATTTGAGCCCTAGAATATTAATACTACTTTTCTTCTAAGCTATAGGACGCCTAACTCGCGAGTAATAAAGCAAGAGAGTAAAGGGGAAAAATAAAGCTATTTGTAACTTTAAAAGTACGTAGGATAATTAAGCAGTTTATAAGTAGCTAGGTAGCTACCTTATATCTCCTCCTACGTAGGTAGGTATAATTAGAAATATAATTTAATTTAATAAGTGTCTTAGTTACTGCCTCTTAGCTACTTTTCCTTACCCTGAAAAAGAATAAGTATAAACTATAAGCTAGCTAGCTAATTTTGTAACGAATACTCAAACTGGCTAACTAAACTTGGCTGGGTGTTCGCTGGTTGGTATGCTATGATAAGAAGAAGACTATCGGGTTGTTCACTTGGAAGTGAACTCGTTACTTGTATCAAAGATGTCAAACTAATATGACAAGATTGATAACTAAGTTGAGCACGAAGCTCCTATCTAATGGCAGACGTGCCAGTCTTATATAGACCCTTCACTTTCCTGTACTTTGCCAGGACCGCTGGTCGGTCCTGTCGTTCCAGAAGTTCAGACCGATCGTCGGTCCAGTCGATCCAACTAGTCACGTGATAAGATACGAAGGAAATCCCTGGATCGCTTAGCTAGTCTAAGCATCCCTATTTGCTACAAGAAACCTGGATGTGCCTGTCGAGGGTTGCGCCTCTTTATTATGACAAGTATCACGTAAGCACGTGATTCGTGACAGGTAGCTAGGGGGAGCCCCCTCTACCTCAAGTATTTTAATAGAATACTTAACGTGGTTTATCAGCGAGTCGATCATATCACCGAGTCGATCACTTTTTCTTGGCACAGAACTTTACACCTAAATAAATCAACCACAATATATTAAATTAATTATCGCTCTCTATATCTGACGAACTAGATATATCTATAACTTCTTGACAAGTTCGCGCGTTATGACCAGCTTTTCCACAAGTTCTACAGCGCCGCCTAGAAGGTTGCCCCTCCTTATAACCAACCCCCGCCTCACGCATGTCGCGTCGTACTTGCTCCTCTACATCCTCCTGAGCTAACATATCCTGTACATCCTCTACTATAAGTGCCCCTCCTTGGCGGACACGAGTCTTTTTAGCCCTACGGCGTTTACTTAGGGCTTCATTTGCAGCGCGAAGGGTACGGACCTCAGCAGACAAAAGGGTCATCTCATGTGCCATTCGCTCTGTACCCTTTGCTAACGCAGCAACTGTTTGAAAAAGTGGAGTTGGCGAGCTTCCTTGATGACAGGCTATACGATTTCGTACAAGAGTTGATTGTGAAAGGGCTTCAGTTGGGTTGGAAGGGGTCTGGGACACCCAGGGGAGGGAGTTGGCACTACACGTCCGAGGGGGAGTTGGAGTCCGTAACCTTACGTCAAGCTTTGAAAGCACTGCTTGCGGGTTAAATGGTACTAGGCCAGCTCCGCGGAATCCAGACTGACAGTTTAGGACTGTCATTGTTTCCTTGTATGCTGCTGTAAAGGCTAGAAAGAACTCAACCTTTGTAATATGGTTGATATGGGCCTTGATAAACGTCTCAATCTGCCGACCATACGCTCGTTTTAACACACTATAGCACCCAACATCAAGTGGCTGGGTTAGATGGGATGAATGAGGAGGTAGTCCAAGAGTAATAATGTTGTGTTTCGTACAGTAGTCTTGGAACTCAGCCGATTCATGACTCTCGTGCCCATCCAAAACTAGTATTCGATACAGACCCTTTGCACGAGCTGTAGTGTGTTTATCAAAGTGCTTTAACCATTCCAGGCCTGTTTCATTATTTGTCCAACCATTGCTTGTCGGTTTCATAACCCAGTTAGGTGGGAGGCCGCCGTCGGTATACCAGTTGGAGAGATGGTTCTTGCCCTGAACTACCAAGAATGGAGGAATACTCCAGCCCTCCCCATTAATACAGGCAATTGCTGTAGCCCATTCCCGATTGCCTGGCTGAACTGCCTTGCCTCTACCACGTCGGTCTGCACGAGTAACAACCATTCTAGGACAAATAACACCCATCATAAAGCCTGTCTCGTCGAAGTTGTAGAAGTCGGAGTCTGTAACCCCATATTTCGCCCTCATATTCTCTACTAGCCGGAACCATGCGCCTAGCACGTCAGGATCTTCGCATAAGGCCCTCTGGAAGTCGTAAACGCGATTAAAACGCGTCTTAAGGTCTGGTTGTCGTTGTACGAATCGATGGGCCCAGAGCTTGCCGACGCGTCTTCCCCCCCGCGATTCAAGGATAAAATTAGCCATATCTTCTACACCAGCGAGCCGGGGCGCAAATCCTCTGGAATCCATATCCAGTATATACCGAATAATCACTTCCTCTTCTAACTCAGTCAACTTATGACAATTGGCTTGAGAATCTGGGCGGTAGGTTCGGCCAGCCATTCTGTCGGAAAGAGTCGTATATGGTACATTGTAGATCTTTGCCGCAGAGCGTTTGCTTAGTTTTTTGGACGACCGAATAGCCTCGATAGCTAGAGTAATTCGCGCTTCTTGAGTTTGAATTTCCATGGTAAATAGTTGAAGAAAACGTGTGTTGAAGTTTGAGGGGGTAGTGCCAAGGAAAAGTGATCGACTCGCTGATATGATAGACTCGCTGATAAACCACGTTAAGTATTTTAATAGGAGCCTATATACGTCCTTAATCTATAGCAAGGGGGTACTCGAGTATAAATACTTCTAGTAGGCGTAGCTCTTAACGAAGCGTACTTTTAACGAACCTAGCGAACTAGTATACTTTGACGAACCTAGCGAACTAGCGTACTTTAACGAACCTAGCGTACTTGCGAATAGCCTTATTTTCTACCTTATTTTTAGCCTTTCCTTCCTACTCCTCTCCCGTGTCACGAATCACGTGTTGGCATGTGATAAGTAAAGACCAGGCGGCGTCCTGACAGGTTAAGCACCATCAACACACTCTTATAGCAAATAGGGATGCTTAGGCTAGCTAAGCGATCCAGGGATTTCCTTCGTATCTTATCACGTGACTAGTTGGACCGACTGGACCGACGATCGGTCTGAACTTCTGGAACGACAGGACCGACCAGCGGTCCTGGCAAAGTACAGGAAAGTGAAGGGTCTATATAAGACTGGCACGTCTGCCATTAGATAGGAGCTT
>CAJVRM010000280.1:0-16846 GCA_911693285.1 Hymenoscyphus albidus | reverse complement strand
TGGCACGTCTGCCATTAGATAGGAGCTTCGTGCTCAACTTAGTTATCAATCTTGTCATATTAGTTTGACATCTTTGATACAATTAACGAGTTCACTTCCAAGTGAACAACCCGATAGTCTTCTTCTTATCATAGCATACCAACCAGCGAACACCCAGCCAAATTTAGTTAGCCAGTTTGAGTATTCGTTACATCCCGAAGCCTACCTCTCCTTATCCACTCCTTTCTAGACAAGTGACCTATTCTCCTCTCCTTCTCCTAGCCAAAGATATAGATCTCCTGCTCCTTTCCTAGTAGTCAGGAGAGGAGAGGAGGGGAGATTCCAAACACTGTACTTAGCCGACGAAAGGAATCGAGCTACCTCTCTATCTACACTATAAAAAGGTCTTTCGAAAGCAGCGTACTAACAGGGGTAGGGATAAAGGTAGTGAAGTCGTACGAATCCCTAAAATCAAGGTATTGAAGTCGTATAATAGAATAAAATACCGTAGTACTTCGTAAATTGAACTTAAGAAGTAACAAGAATGCTATGGTAGGCGAGTGGAGTATCAAAACTGCTTGTCCGGCCACTTAGAGAACAGGTTCTACGGATCCCGCGTTTCTCGCAACCTTCTACGTAGAAGTACGACTTGTAGCAAGTAGGAGCTTCTGCTTTACTCTAGTTGTCACTATTTCGCACTCTACAAGCCTACTCAGCATCCTTCTTAAATTCGATTTACTACAGTACGGTATGTTTAGGGTTCGATTAGAAATTTTCGACGCGAACATGTGCGAGGAAATTTATGTAATTATGCCCAGTGTTGAAAGTGCAAGTGGATGCCTGAGGTGGTATTTACCGTCTCCTTCAAAGGCATATTCCGGATTGCGGGGCTGTGCTGTAGGGTACCAAGGAACAGGACGGCTTTTCCGAAATTGTGGTGGATTACGGAGTATGGTGGTTTGTTTTTTCGTGACGGGTTGGTTGTTTTTGGATATTACAGTACTTCTACATATGAGTATAAGCTTACGATCTAATTCAAGTCTGTTCATTGAAGCATAATATTCCACACATCGTCCCTCTTTCGATACAGTACAGCCGAAATACATTTCCTTCCATCCAGCCAACTTCCACGGCCTTCTCCAAATCTTCTCCTCCCCTCGCTTATTCCTCGGAAAAGGGGATGGATTGACTTTCGGCGCCCGGCGGTCAAGCTTTTCGATTTCCGACTTCAGTCTCCTGGAAAGTGGTCATAAGCAGCCCAGAAACTCTAAATAAACTCATGAATTAGCTACCCAAGCTTTCTACCAGATTCCATGCTAAGTGGACGGCATACGCCTTAATCGCCACAAACCTGTCTCTCGGGACCGAGATGGGAAGTACGGAGAAGGGAATACGTGGGATGTTCTTTTTGTTGAGTGTAATAAAGATTTGAATTTCGTGGGTTTGAAGAGGCTTTTCAATGGAGTACAGGGAAAAGTCCCCGTGAAGTCTTACTGTTTGTTAGGCATGGGACGAAGAACTACATACTTCTACCTGTCGTACTCCGTATAGGACCTCTTCCCCGTGGGCCCTGGGTTGTCGATTTACCTTGCTCTTGAAAATTATCAACGTGCCGTTTTACTTCTATCTGGGAAAGCTCTTTTCAAGTCTGTTACCGTCGTGGTCAGCGCAAGTACCCAAAATACTTCGCAGTACAATTACTCAAGACTCAGAACCAATAGTCGCGAAGCTTGTATTGTGAAATATACATATGTTTACAAATATAGTGACCTGTCTGTCGGAACCAAAGTCGTAAATTCTTATTTCGCATCTAGAGATATACCCCACAAAGCTACAACATGCCTGGTCAAACATGTGGGGTAAATTTACGACAATCAAGGTTCTTCCATGATCCCCCCTATCCGGTCTGGGGAGCCTCAAATTTCGGGACTCCACAACATGTCATGTAAACGTTTATGCCACCTTGGAAGGCGATAATATAAGTAGAAGGTAGTGGCCCCGGGAACTGGCTTGTGATCACCCGTCTAGTCATCGCATTCCGATCTTGCCGTTTGTGTTTCCAGTCGTTTTCAAGTCATTTTTTCGCCAAAGATGCGTTCTTTCCTTTTAACAGCCTGCATGGCTGGCAGCACTATTGCTTATGATTCCCTTTTTGCTTGGAAGTCAGCTCCTATCGCCGAAACCAGAACTTTGGATGAGCTCCATGCTGCGGCGCTCACTGAGGGAGGAGTTATTAATCTTTGGTCCGGGGGTGATGAGCCAGCGCAACAGAACCAGTTGAAGACTGCTTTCGAAGCTCGGTTCCCGGGTATGACACTCAATGTTACTGTTGATGTCTCCAAGTACCATGCTGGCAGGATTGATCGACAACTCAACGAGGGAAAACTCCAGATTGATGCCACCGTTCTTCAAACCGTCCAGGACTTCCCACGCTGGGCCCAACAAGGCGTTTTGCTCAACTACAAGCCAGTCAACTTCGACTTGATTGACCCTTCTTACCGAGACTCATTCGCAGCTTGGTATGGAGTCTATATTATCAATTGGTCTACTTTGACCAACCCATCCAAGTTGGCAGCCGGTACACAGCTCCCAGTTGAGTGGGATGACTTCCTCCGACCTGAGTTCAAGGATAAATTGGTAGTGACATATCCAAATGATGACGATGCCGTGCTTTTCGCATTCGACCTCATGTAAGTCCTCTGCTCTCACTCCATACCCAAAACATGACTAATCCCAATCCCCAGCATGCAACAATACGGCATCGAATGGTTCGAGTCCTTCCTGAAGCAAAACCCATTCTGGGTCCGCGGTACCGAAACCCCAGGTACCATCGTCCGCCAACAAAACAGCACCTACGCCGTCGCCATTCCATCCTCCCTCAACCGTCCCTCTGCACCACTCAACGCCACCCGCCCAACCACGGGCCAATTCGCAGCCTGGCCCCAAACCGGCGCGATCTTCAAGGACGCACCACATCCCGAGAGCGCCAAGTTGCTCTTCAACTACTACGTCAGCAATGAGTTCCAGGAGCTCCGAACTTCGGGCGGTAGTTGGAGTGTTCGAACGGATATTGCTACTCCTGCTGGAGTGCAACAGCTTTCTAACATGTCTACTGTGAATACTGCTGCGTTTGGACGGTTTATGGCGGATCGTGCGAGGGTTGAGAGATTGAAGTTTTACTTTGAGTCGGTTATTGGGCCGGCGCAGGGTTTGAGCCCGTTGGTTGATGGGGTGTAGGTGGATGAATGGATGCTTTATGTAGTATGATTGTATCATGATATCTAGGGATAGGAATGAAATGTAGGCTTTGGTGACGTATACAAGATGAACGTTTTTTGTGAAGAATATATATTGTATCCGTCGCTCTTTTGTCGTTGTCGAACCAGGTGAAATCTTCGTACTTATATGGAAATAACTAAGTTCCATGCAATGTGCATACCAAAACCCTTTCATCTTTCTTCCAAGCCTCTAGTGTTGTACTAACGAGGAAATAGTATTGTACCTTTACATTAAACATGATTCATCTAATAATCTAGGGAGTCATTAATACCGAAAAGATCTACTGTTAGGAAAGAGACTTTCGTACTATAATTTCCAAGCTTCTTAGACAAAATCTAAACTCGGAAAATAGATGCTTGATACGGAAATTCACTTGCTGGCGATAGTCACGTGGTCTTATACTCTTCGACCTCAGGGGTCTAGCTAGGTTTTATTTACGCGACGGTCTGTTTACTAAACCTTAGCGCGTATCGGGTAAAGCACGGGCTTAAGCGAAAACTCAATTGAGACACGTGTAATGACCAACGTCACCTCAACATCTAACATCCACAACCCCACCAGAACGCTGGCTATTTTAAGAATTTACATAACTTGGATCCAGTATTTGCGCACCCGATTTACGGATTTGTTGGGTGTCCTGCAGGAATCCCCACTGTACCACCTTCACCCCGCAACCATATGTACATGTGATACAATGGTCGACGTTGACTACTACCCAGAGGCAGAGGCTGCTTATTACTCTGAACGTGCATCTCGGCCTCCTTCTCAACCTCGACCTTCCTCACAAATTCCGTCCCAATCTCAACCTTCCTCACAGATTCGATCACAATTACAATCTCGGCCTTCCTCTCATTATCAGCCTTCCTCGCAAATTCCGTCCCAATCTCAACCTCCATCTCAATCTCAGCCTCCGTCGCAATCTCAACCCCCTTTGCAAATTCAACCTCAATCGCAGTCTTTTCGGAATGCTCATCCAAAGTCATACATATTTCCATGGGGGAAGCACAAGGGCAAGCCGATCCTAGAGGTACCCATTGACTATATACGATGGCTTCAAACGAGCTCCGAGATGTACAGGTCGAATCCGGTGATGATAAAGGCTGTCGAGTATGCCATGTACACAGCTTCGATGGCTACACCCTCATCTCCTGGACCTTCACACTCTACCCCTACATCCTACTCAACCCCACCTTCTACTCGTCCAAATTTTTCGACGCCCCCGTCTTCCCAGTCAGTTCCATCATACTCGCAACCGATCTTTTCGCAGCCAACCCCATCTTAATCTAAGCTGCCTCTCTCTCAACCAAACCCATCAAACTCCCAGCCGTCACGAACGCCTCTTGCTCCTCGGTCGTCAAACCATACTCTCATCGCGGTCAAACAAGAGATCGATGGCCCTTACGTACTTGACTTCGGAAAACACCAAGGATCGAAGCTGGAGGATGTCCCTGCCGATTATCTTGCATGGTTGAAAAAACAACCCCACAATACTGAGGCATTGAAGAAGGCCATTCGCGACTGGGACAAGATTCCACGGGTTTATCGATTGGGCTTTGGTATGCATCGAGGCTGCACCTTGGACGAAGTCCCACCGGCCTATATCACTTGGCTATACGAGAATGCCGCCGATGAGTATGACGACCTTCGTGAAGCTCTCGCCAAGCACAAGCGCGAGAATTCCATTAAGCAAGTCACGGCGCAGAAATCCAAATCCAGCAAAAAGCAAAAGAAGCCTTTTGTGTGCCCTTCCAAATTACACCTCAGACTATCGTCGTTACTATTACGCTGGAGATCGCAAAGGCCAACAAATGTGGATTGGATGTCACGATGCATTGAAGTACTTTGGTGCTGATGCGACAGCCATGAAGGCAGCTGGTCTAGAGGTTTTCCATAAGGGCCAGCGTTTCTGGGTCCACCAAGTCTTTGCTTATGCGAGGCATTTTGGTACCACTGGGACCGACACTCCAACGAATGCGCTGAACAAGTCCAAAGCAAAAAAGTACAACTAATGAGCCACAAATTCTGACCTAGGTCTGCTTTGCGGCAGACTAGGAACTCACGATGTTACCACCCACCCATGCAGACGCCAGTAGTCCTTCATTGGCTACAATATCAGCGCATATGGACACGATCTCTGTGCCTTCATTACATGAGAAGCGTGACACGAGTCAATTGAACGAGTATCTGGCATTTCTGTGATCGTCATTTGGTAAGCTACATATGAGTCCAAAATGTCACGCAGGTGCTAACCTTTAAACCAGGATCTAGTGATATAAGTCACTACATAGAATCATTCTCTGTCACTTCGCTGATCATGTAAAGAATAGTTCGATCGGGATACTAAAAGAATCCTTCTAGTTTTACTTAATGTAAGACCGATTCCAAAGAGATAATAGCTAAGATTTTTCGGTACGATAAATACTACTTAATAAGTAAAGGTACTCGTATAATAGTTAGTAAGGGTAGCGAGTCTACACGTCTAATCCTAAGTAAGGTTGGGGTATAGGTATAGTAGTAAGATACCTAATCATTAATTTATATATACCATGCAAAAGGTATCATCTCTTAAACCTCGTAGATGTAAATTTAGATTTTAGTATTGGCGATACCTACTTTGCGTCTTAGTACCTCACAATACTACTCCTTAAGTAGTGCGGAGCATGTCGGATCAAGCCCTGTAGCGCACTTAGGCATTATCCCGATTGGTCCGAGTGCTTAAATAGGAAATCTTAAACTTAAAGTCCTAGATACACATACATAGTGACCAGGGGGTAGCAGCAGCAGCAGCAGTAGTATATACATGGCTTTCACGATTAGTCCTTTGCCATTTGTGATTATCTCGTCATTGGTCTAATTGAACAAACCGGATGCGGTAGCTTTTTGAGTAAGAGCATTATATTGAAACTTTTTGCCATGTCCCTAGCTTGATTTTACCACTCATCTGTTGTACCCTAGCCTACCCGGGCCACACACTTCGTCGTCGTTCGTAGCTACGGTAATTGACCTCCATCTAACAGCCATTGCAGTTACATGTTTCCGGGATGCAGACGAAGCTTGCCACACCACATTTGCTCTCGCAGTCGGTATTGCACTTGTTGAATAGCCGTGAACAGTTTGGGCTTTGAGCCACACTGGCGGAGGCGAGGGCGAGGGTTACGAGGACGCTAAGGAACTTCATTGTTTCGGAGAGGAGGATATGAATGAATGGAAGATGAAGAGGGATTATGAAGCAATGGACGAATTTCTTGGAGAGAGAGGTACAGGTGAAGAACAAGATTCGAGAATGGGTGGATGTTGTGTAGGCTCAGCGTCGAGGAGGGGATAACGAGAAAGTAGGATCCTTTCGTTTCGATAGAGATAGAGAGTTCGCAAATAAAACGTTAGAGGAGCACTGCCTGACGAGAGGAATTGCGATTCAGCCAACTTAAATACACTTGTAAACTCTACTCTTGGCCAACTCTTGTGACTCAAATTAATATACTATGTGCCGCGGCGTAACATTTACTTTAATAATCTACCCATCCAAGCCTTGGCTGTATCTAGGCAAATAACTTGGGCCTTGGCATCGGGCATACCCGTAAAATACAGATCCAACTTATACCTACTCGGTCCCGTTTTAGTCTTATTCAAATTGCACTCTTTGAGTACCACAAAGTAGATGTGAGTAAGTGTGAGTAATAGGTCCTCGAGCTAGTGGGAGTGGTGGATTTTATACCCTAGTTGGTCAAATCTAGAGATTTCATCCAAAAAGTCCAGATTTTGCCGTCTTGCGAGACTCCCCTAATGATCTACGTGTATTTAGTGGGCACTTTTAAGATTCTAGCTTGGCAACATCAAGGGGTTCTAAGCCAGAAAAGGTGACCAGACAAATGTGAAAGCGTGGATAGACGTACGAAGTAAAACAGAAGAACAGAGAAAGTTATAAGGTGGGAGTATAGATGTACTTTTATACTATAGAGCACCCTTATAGTACTTTCTACTTACATCTACTTTGTAACAGCCAAAGAGTGCGATTCAAATAAGACTAAAACTAAATTAAGTAGAGGTATTTAACGTAAAAAGAGTATAAAATGTTCGCCATGAGTGGTTACATTGAGCGTCAAAGAGGTGCTTCGCAACATTCTTAGTAGTTTCTTAGTAGTAAAGGGTTTGGACAGCTCGCGTCGCCCCCTCCCCTATATACGACTCGTTATAGGCAGGCAGGGTATAACCCCACAATATAACCCTCTAAACGAATTGCATTGTCCGATTGATTTGGAGGTATATTAGAAAGCGACAAGGGGGGACCCGAGCTGTCCAGACCCTTTCCTCTTACAATTCCTACCATAACCATCTTTTTTATATATAAAGGCACTAGACAGCTCGCGTTACTACCCTTATATAAACGAAGTCTAGGTAAACCTAGAAGAATAGTATTACTTATATCCTTGAAGTTCTAGTCCCGAACATTTTAGGTATGGATTTATGAATAACCTCGATATTAGGGGCGTGTTTCGAATGCGGTAACTGAGCTTCTTTCAGGGGCAGGGGCAGAGAGGGGTTCGAAGACAATATTTTTCTCAAAGTCATCTCTGTTGCTACTGGACACTGAACTTCCTAGGTTGTACTAAAGAATACCCTGTGGCTTTATCTGTAGTTAGTGCAAAGAGTTCACCATGAAAATTACCAAATATCATACTCCAAATCTATACCTTGGATTTTATGTTCATAAAGACCATGCGTCGTACATATATCGCGAAAATGCTAACCAAGTCGCTGACGCCTTATAAAACTCCAACACCTTAGATGCACAAAACCTGGCTTTGAAGGCATTGGGAAGACAAGACTAAGGAATGGGGTCCCAAGTAAGAGATGAAAGATATGTTTTTGGGGATGTTCAGTCTCTCGCAACTATCCCTTCCAGACGATATATGATCTAAACAATCACGCACTCTAAGTAGATACAATTAAATGCGAAAACAAGGGAAACATAACGCTCAATTTCTTTGGAACGTTACCAGGTTGGTCAAAGGACTTTATTTTACAGGGCAAGTACTATAAAAGGAAACAACTTTACCCCACTTCGGAATGTATGTTTTTCTAGTTACTTTATTGTCCGGAAGGGATTCATCGAAAGTTTACTTCTATATAAGTAACACCCCGAGAGAGCCGTTTATATATCCCTCCCTCACTTAGAATTTTTTTCACAGAAAGCAACGTGATTTTATTGAAAATATTCCTAAGAAAGCGAAACTACCGAATTCAAGTGTTTGTTGAAAACACATTAACTTTTGACCAGCGATATCTTGATATTAAGATCCCGCTTAACACAATCGATATTGATAATCTCCCTCCAATTCTAGCGTTGTTAAAACGATGGTTTCCAAACACAGGTTTGATATGCTGGTTGGTGCTACTTGTTCGTCAGCTGTTATTGTACTCTTGTGGACATGGAAGCGGTGGCTCCTGACGTACTCGCATATATGAGGATACTAATTATGCTTTGCCCTTTTATTCTTGTGCTGTTCACTCGAACCTTCAGCCTCGCCATTATTCTCAGCCCGCTTCGGAGGTGCACGATAATTGTTCGGTTCGAACCCTGCCTTCTTTTGCCTGTCCAACTCTTTTACGTCAGTGAAATGTTCGGTGGTTCCGCCTATCACCTTCTTTACAGCTTGATAATACAACCGTCCATCAGGGGCTGTCAACCATTGCATGACACCTTCCTGCTTAGCATTTTCCGAATCCTGCCATACAGGATAATATTTCCAGTAGTATTTTCGAACTCTATTATCTACCCATTCAGTACCCCACCTGAATTATAGATGTTTTTTCCCCCTTGCGAATTCCCATTGAGTTGCAAACCCGTCCATGGGCTCTTCAGTTTGTCGGGACCACGAATACGGGATTTCAGCACCAGAAGTGGATGTGGAGGCGCCTGACGGATATAGGGCTTGAGTTGTAGCACTAGTCAAACCGATCTCTTCAACCCCTCGGGTAATTGCTTTATATTCCGAGCTGCCCCAGGCGGACTCTTGGGAAAGTTGGGCTTGACCGCCGGAGCAACTAGCGATACCTCGCTCAGCCAAAATGAGTCCTGGCAGACTCATAATGGGATTGCCATCTTTATCACGCCCAGTCATAATTGGCTTTTGTTCCCTGGTTGGCTTTTGCTCCAAAGCGATTAATTGTTCATCGGTATAATATTCTGATTTAGATGACTCGCCATGAAGAATGGGTGTATCGGTTTGTTTTACTTTAACGGTAGCCCTCGGACCTGGGTAACCGGTCACTTCGGAAGGGGCTTGAAGGCGAGGAGGCGGATTTGGCTTTCGAATTCTTTTGAAAGCGGAATGCTCTTCAAAATTACCAATTCCACCTAGTTCCGAAAAAGCCCAGTTCACAATGTACTCTACCCAATCCTGTAATTGAGACTTATATGTTGCATCCGCAAATTCCTCAAGGCATAGCTCTCGTGGATGGCTTTGTGTGGTGTAAAGTTTATACGAAATGGAAGCATTGGTATAGCGTCTTGTTGAATTGATATACCCTCCATGGTCGACCACAAAGTTCATCAACTTTGCCACTGCGGCGGCAATTTTATAAGCAGGCAACTCGGGTTCCCCATAATTCTTGTATCTTGTTTCGAAACTTGTGGCAAAATATACTTCCGCTGTACTCCATGATTTGTGATCTCCGGCTGCATAATTCCAGGTACGAAAACCTGGTTCTTGAGCTTCCTTCTGATCTTCCTTGTTATCCCCCTTCTGATCTCCCTCCTGTTCCTGCTCTCTGTTTTTACCCTTGTTCATTGTAGCAATGATTTTATGAAACTGCGTAAAGTTTATCGAAGATGGTAAGATGGTCAAAGTTGCGTTGTAGAATTGATAACCTGGCATAGAGAAAATGAAGATTATGATTATTCGGAGAAGTCTTTGCCTTATATACTGATAAGTTTCGCGTTCTTCTCAACCATTCTCAACCACACACAGTTTTATTTTTAAATCCATATTGTGTTTTCTATGTTGTCCAAGTAGATAGATGATTTGCTTACAATCTCCACTTCTTTGTTTGCAAATAAATTCTGGACTTATTCTGTTGGGTTGTTGGAATAACTTCCGATACATACCTTCGAATCAGATTTCAGAGTAGCAGACTCTTTAAAGTCTGAGTTGGTTGATCTCCTTTGTCTTCTACTAGAGATCCACGAGAGGTTCGTGCGTATGAGATATATCTTGTTATGCCAAACAAAGATTCCTGAAAGTGTCCTTCTTAGCCTTCTATTATTGGTTACCGCTCCAACAACTTAGTTGGTTTCTTCATTTACAAAATAGGATGTGCTTATATATGACAAGAAAATGGTCCATCCCAGCCAGTAGTATACGTGGAAGCTCAGAATAGCCAAACAACAAAGATTGAAGCCAGCTGAAAGAAAGATTCCTACCTGAGGCGCTTAAATACGAATAGAAAATAATCACCGGAATATCCTATCATTTTTCTGGAGGGGTATACTGTATAGCTGATTTTAGACTCCAGCAACATCCCTTTCATGGCCGTGAAATAATTATGTCAGCAACCAACCTCCTCCCTCCCCCGTCAAATCTGGCCCCTGCTCCTTGCTCCTATTGATAAGCTTCCCCAGTACTTCTAGCCAACGAGAACCGGATTCATACTTCTGATCTTTGTTAGGGGCGGGGCAGGGATCCGTAACTGGTATTGAAAGGATGGTCCTATGCTCTTTCCTTGTTTTCAGAGACTGCAACCCGTCAACCAATCCATTGTCCAAGAACTCCTGTGTTTGTTATAATTTTCTAGCTGTGCCGCTTTTTCAGCTAGCCTTCCTTGTCCTTGACTCATATCAGACTGTGGGCTTCCATGGTTGGAATTCATGCGCCTCATTTAATAGAGGCACTGGAACCCTTAATGCTCCCTGACATGCCTCAAAGCGCCATTGCGTATAATCTGAGGCGCAGAAAGGCTGGACGAACGACATAAATGTTTCCAGGAGTGGTATATATGTACCGTAAGAGAAGAGTATAGTAGTGTAGAGTAGAGTAGTAGTACCTGAGTAGACTTACTCTACTCTACTCAAGTAGGTTTAACCCTACTATACTCTACTCGCCAAGTACTCGAGTACTACTTAAGTACTACTCAAGTAGTACGGAGTAAGTCGGGTCGAGCCTCGACGAGCTATTCTAATAGCTCGGAATTCATAGGCCCCTTATAAGGTATAAGCGATAGTATAATAGAGCGCTTTAGAATCAAATATCCTGTCTCTTTTATGAATAGTTGACTTATAAGGAATGGGAGATAAGAGAGCTACTATTTGTAACGAATACTCAAACTGGCTAACTAAACTTGGCTGGGTGTTCGCTGGTTGGTATGCTATGATAAGAAGAAGACTATCGGGTTGTTCACTTGGAAGTGAACTCGTTACTTGTATCAAAGATGTCGAACTAATATGATAAGATCGATAACTAAGTTGAGCACGAAACTCCTATCTAATGGCAGACGTGCCAGTCTTATATAGAACCTTCTTGCTCGTTGATCATTATGATCACCCTGATCCCACTGATCCAGCTCAGCGTTGCTCAGTTGATCACCAATGATCAATGACGGTCACATGACTTCTATCAGATGAAATCCCTGGATCGCTTAGCTAGCCTAAGCATCCCTATTTGCTATAAGAGTGTGTTGCTGGTGCTTAACCTGTCAGGACGCCGCCTGGTCTTTACTTATCACATGCCAACACGTGATTCGTGACACTATTTAAGGATAAGTTATAAGAATACTAAAAGTATAATTTAGCTTATAAGACTATACTAAGTATAAAACGCTTCTAAAACTTATATAAATCGTATGTATATAAATTTAACTAAGTTAATATAATTTTATTTTTTCGGATTATTTATATAATTATTAATATAATTATTATAACTTTATTCCCTTTATTTAGTATTTAGAATCTCCCCTTCTTTTCTTTTCTAACTACTAGGAAAGAAGTAGGAAATCTATATCTTTAGCTAGGAGAAAGAAAGGAGAATAAGTTACTTATCTAGAAAGAAATAAATAAAAAGAGGTAGGTGTCACGAATCATGTGAACGCACGTGATAAGTGAAGACCAGGCGACGCCCTGACAGGTTGAGCACTATCATAACTCTTATAGCAAAATAGGGATCGACTAGGCTAGCTAGACGATTCAAGGATTTCCTTTGGTTATTAAGTCACGTGATATGGATCATTTGGGTCTGAATGATCCACGATCCAGGAGTGTGGATCTGGCGATCTAGTCGCACTCCTGTGGAGAACGAAGATTCTATATAAGACTGGCACGTCTGCCATTAGATAGGAGCTTCGTGCTCCACTTAGTTTAGCAATCTAGTTATTAAGTTATTACTTCTTTGTTAACAAGTGACGAGTTTACCTCCGAGTAAACAACCCGGTGTCACGAATCACGTGTAAGCATGCTGTCACGAATCACGTGTAAGCATGCTGTCACGAATCACGTGTAAGCATGTGACGAGTGAAGACCAGACGGCGCCCCGACAGGTTAAGCACTATCATATCTCTTATAGCAAATAGGGATGCTTAGACTAGCTAAGCGATCCAGGGATTTCTCAGTATAGGAAAATGTCACGTGATCGTGATCGCCTACATCGCCTGAGTCGCGAGCGACGAAAGCGATGTGCGCGATCCAACGGAGAACGAAGGTTCTATATAAGACTGGCACGTCTGCCATTAGATAGGAGCTTCGTGCTCAACTTAGTTATCAATCTTATTTCTTCTTCTTATCATAGCATACCAACCAGCGAACACCCAGCCAAGTTTAGTTAGCCAGTTTGAGTATTCGTTACAGTTTTGTTTGGCTCCTTTGGAGTCTTAAAGAGATATAATATAGGAATCGATTATATATCCTTCCTATAACTTTACCGAAAATGAACCTAGATAACATCCCTTTAACAGCTATAACCTTCTGATCACAAGTTGGCGAAGTAAAGACGTCATTCAATGATCATGTAACTGAAATGGAACTGAAGAGACTCAATAACAGTTTCTAAATTCCCCTGTGAGCTTGTACTTACTTTCGCGGACAGTGTAGTCGTTACCAAAAACAAAGGCAGCAGTAGCCATTCAGCCAATTCGCAAGTGGTAAGACTTTGTAAGGTGGAACACAGTCGTGAATTTCAAAGCTCAAACGAATAGACTTGCAAAGTGACCATAAGCGAACTTGTTCACAGCTTATAGCTTGCGGCTCAATAATAAGCCGTCACTCAAGATTATGCTCATCTCCCCAAACCAATCCCTCTGGGACCACTTTCCACTGGGCCACCTCATCAAGAAGCTCTTCCATTTGGCCCCATTCCTTTCTTATGCACTCAGCCTTCTCAGCGCTTCGAGGGGTTATCTTGGTCCGAAAAGGCTTAGGAAGCATCATTACACCTTCCGCCAAATCATTCATATCCGGTATGATCTCCTGGTTAGTTTCTGGGTCCGATAGTCTCTCGAAATTGAAAGCCCAGAGAAGACGTCCAATTGCAAGAAACAGAGACCTATCCGCGATGTGCATGCCTTGGCATTTTCGCCTTCCAGCACCAAAAACGAAATGATCTCTCTTAGTAGCGTCAGGGTTATTAGATGCATTTGTCGATGTCTGTTCATCACCAATATACCTCATGGGGTCAAACTGCCGTGGGTAGGGATGTCGCTTAGGATCGTTATGCACAGCCCTAAACCATTAGCAAAATATTCCCCTCAAGGCTAACAAAAGAGAAGTATGCTGAAATTACACACCAGACGTTCAAGATGACCGTTGAACCCGATGGTATCTGGTACCCCATATACGTATCATCTTGAGTAACGGAGTGTGGGATCCCTAGTGTAAATCCGGGCATCCATCTCAGACTTTCCTTGGCACAAGCTCGGATGTAGGGAAGGTTAGGGACATCATTCAGATCGGGCATACGTTTATCGCCGCAAACACGTTCGAGTTCTTCTTGAGCATATTTCACCACGTCGGGGAAAATTGTCATTGCCTGAATGAAACCGACTAGTATGCTTGATGTCGTTTCAGACCCAGCCTGCAGCAATGAGCCGCCTAGATATGCGGCAAGGTCATCGGAAAATATTTCCTCCTCTTTCTGCAACTTAATAAGATCAACGCAGATGCATGGCTATAGTTACAGGTTAGGAATGCTTCATTTTGCCATGTTCAGGAGCTTTCGTACCTTGGCGCTGCCGTCTACTAATCCCTGCTTTGCTTGAAGATAGAGGCGCCGGAAAAGGCTCAACTCTCGACGGTGTATCTCCCTCCCTTCTTTCTTGATGGGCAGGAGACATTCAGGTATATGTCTTAACATTGGCACAAGGTCTAGAAAGGCGGCCATCTAGAGTGTTTTGATCAGTTTTGTTACTTCACTTCGGAAGACCTATAAGGGATGCATCTAGGAATAGTTTTTTGGACTCACACGAGAACCACTGAGCTCGGAACCTCGGTCCAAAATCTTCAAAGATTGTTAGGAGCTCTTTCATTGTAACACAACTTTCTACAATACTAACATCGAACACTTCCTTAAATTCTTTCGTTTGTGTGCTTGTTGTCCGAAAGCCAAATGTCATCTGCGTGGTTAAGGACGCTGAATATCGACGCAGGTGGTTAATGAAGTCGCCGGGGCTATTCAAAAATCCAAGTAGCATTGCTTTGCTTTCTAAGTCTTGATAGGGGACGTAAGTCCTTGCGGCAGATATGTTGAGAACTCGGTGTGCGATCTGAATTGGTATGTCAGCTAAATCGAAGCTTGTAGGGGGGAGAGTAAGGCGTGGCAAATGCTATGCTGTTCGATCTTCCCAGAACTTGTAGGCTTCAAGAGTTCAATCGTTTGATATCTTAACATAGTATATCACACAAAACATAAATTGAGACAAATTCACATACTTTGCGTGCCATTTTCCACACGTCGGAATTTGGCTAGAATATTTTGATTAGCCAGTCAATTACATAGTAGAACGGAGTGGATGACTCAAGTACCATGAATAGAATCCTTAGTCCACCGCTGAGAATATCCTGGGCGATATATGCCTGTGGTCTAGAAGAGTAAATAGCACCTCGCTTATCTACGAGGTCTTTGATAGCCAAATCTGAGTTGAGAACAATCATGACTTTGGTCCCTAACATAAGTGAATAGATCGGTCCATACTCTTGAGCCCATTTCTCAAATTGTAAATGTCGCTTCTGATTGGGGATTTGGTGTAGGTTACCGATGAGTGGCAGTGTAGGTGGTCCGGGGGGGTAGCTACTTGGTCTGCGACCAATTTTGCTCAGCTTCCAGAAAACAGCTGAAAGCACAATTGCAATAGCAGTAAATGTAATCGTATTCGCGCCTTCGAAAGACATAGCACCGACTTATACTGGTAATGTTGTAAGTAGCTTTTGATCGTTAAACCCTTCCATGAAAATTGAAGCGACCAGAATTAATTCCCCCTGCGAACACGGAGGAACTTTGATGCTGTCTCCTTTACGGATCGGTGGAAATTTCAGGTGGGTCAAGAACGTACTACTGTACCCTAGCCTAGGTGTTGTGAACCGGGGATTTTGGGCCAAGAAATTTCCGACCTTCACGCGCAGCAAATGGCAATTCAAGACGAACTTCTAGCGACGAAACTTAATTCTCAGGAGACGAAGATAGAAGGAGAGCCTGATGAAAACCCCGAGGAAGATATTATGAAACAATTTTCAGATGCTCTGACAGATACAGCAGCAGTTCCCCACGACGAATTGTCCTGCAGGAGCACGATCCGTCCACGATTATACGTGGACCACCTCCCATTTATGCCCACCCGTGCAAGGTATTTATTTACTCCCTGAAATCTGGAGAGGGAAGCCGATTTCCGAGTACTTTTATCTGTCTAAGCGCCTCGGATTGACTTTTACGAGAGTTTCAAACTTATCGATCATAATTCGAGAGTACCACCTATGTACGTAGTATAGAGCCTTCCTCTTTTACAACTTTTCGGTCATTACGCCATTCTCCCTATCTATCTGATTTTCCTATATAAGTACTTAAATTTAAATATCTCTGTCTGCCCTGTAAAACCAATTCTCTCAGCCTTCGAGCCATTCATCGCGCTCTTAATAAATCTGCAATAAGTACGCAATTCCATGTGTAATATGTCTTAACATGGACATTACGCACAGAGGGACTATTTACTAATGATTTTAAAGCGCATATGCTAAATGAACCTTCGTATAGTCTCCTCGGGCTTATTGTACTTAAATAGGATAAAGCCTGGAAATGACCATAAATTATTTCCTGGGTAGTGAAAATAGAAAACCCGTCGTAATTCCAATATTAATCTTACAAAGTTTGCAAAATATAAAGCGATGATCGAGCCGCGGAAGATGAGCGTATCTTCAACTATAATAGGAATATAGTAGCAAAAAGAACGAAGACTTATACTTAGAAAATCTAGTGACAATGTCGGATATTTCCAAGACCGACGACATTCGAGGGTTAGGGTTAGGGTTAGGGTTAGGGTTAGGGTTAGGGTTAGGGTTAGGGTTAGGGTTAGGGTTAGGGTTAGGGTTAGGGTTAGGGTTAGGGTTAGGGTTAGG
>CAJVRM010000279.1:0-49310 GCA_911693285.1 Hymenoscyphus albidus | reverse complement strand
TCGAAGCTACCCTACAGCTGACCTACCGATCCTGCGGCACCTCGCAAGAAACCTTCAACAAGGTCAACGAATTAGCTCAACTGTACCCTGGGAAAATACAGACAAGGTGGTGCCCTAGCCACATAGGGATCCTAGGCAATGAGATTGCAGATAAAGCTGCAGGGAGAGCAGTACGGTTACCCTCTCCTGAACCCTCCCCTTTACTCTGTACAGCCACGCTTAAGAGAGAGGTAAAGGAGACAGGGATTGCGCTTGCGAAGAAGCTCTGGAGCACGACACTTCCAGCTCTCTATAAGGGACTAGGGCTCTACACCTGGTCCTCAAAGCCTAAATCTCTCCAGCTACCTAGAGAGGTCCTTGCTCGCTTAATTGCTGCTCGTTCTGGACATAGAGACTTTACGGCTTGCCATTTTCGCTACTTTCACCTCGACTCGCTACTTGAGTCAGGGAATTGTAAGTATAAGAAGGCTAAGACACAGTTCCACCTACTCTTCTGCAAGCTAGGAAACAACAAAGACCCTAAGCTTTTAGCTAAGGCCAAGAAGAACCCCTAGCTGCTCTTTGGACATTACTGCGAGAAGCTTTTTAGCCTGGTCTACCTTAAGACCGAATTTCTACACCAAAATCTGTCTCTAGTTAGACACGCCTCCTTTTCTTTCCCTTCTCGTTTAATTATATATCTCCTTTGTCTTACCCTGGTTCTAAAACTAATTAACGATAAGGGCTGTTGCGAAAGTGGAACTTCTCTTTAAATTGTCTCTTGTAAATTAGCTCATTCGTTTACACCCCCTGTAGCCTAGGGCACCCCCCTAGCGTCATTTGCCCTATTTTGGGACTCTTCTAGGACCTAGCCCACGCGAGCTAGAATCCGCCTGAGATTAAATAGTAATAAAATAAGATAAGGAACTACTACTAGGACCTATTCGCGAACACCTACGAGTAGGACTTAGTTTAGTAGGGGATAAAGAGGTACTTAAATAAACCCCTACCTACTTACGTGATACCGCTTACTCTAACTACTATTCAGAGATCTAGTAGTATTTATTAGGATATCCGGAGTAGGATAAGGAAGATTAATCCATTAAAAACTAGGATATAAAAGAAGACTCCCTAATCTAGGAAAACAATATAAAGTGATCGGCCTATATACATAGCTAGCTATAGAGATATCTGGATATATCCGCGGTAAAATCGAGAATGCGTAACCTTATACTAATAGACTACTATTAAGGTAACTAACTCTCTTTAACTTGTCTTTTATTTAAAGAACATCTTATTTAATTCTCTTTAAATATTAATTAGGATATTATCTTGTCTTTCTAGCTAGGCCTCGGAAACTAATTCTGCTAGCCTAAGAGAAAGGAAGAAACTGTTCTAGGAATTAGGCGAAGCCCCTATTTTACTAATAAAAGAAAAAGAAGAAACTACTAAAGGCGTACAATCACTTCAGAGGATACGAAGAGACTAGAGGCGACACAAGGTCTCGACGGAAGAGCAACAGGCTGCAAGAGAGCGACAAAACTCCCACAAATACTTCTTCATCCAGCGAAGAAAACAATAGCTATCTGTAACCAGTCGTTTCAACATTTTCGACATTTGCCAAATATGAAAGTAATTATAATTGAACTATCATAGTCGAGGGAACTACACTATCACTCAATAGTAGAGCACATCTTGAATTTAATGGTGTTGAGACTAAATTCAAGAGACAGGGTAGTCTGAGGAATGACATCGAACGATTTGACACAAACATGCAATCGAAGGGGAAGGGACTCCTATCGAATTCCCTCTGTCATCAAGAAATATATCTACAGAGGGGGGCACGGGGATTCTATTACCATGCCCGAGTTGACTGATCAGTTTTCTCTTCTGTCGACTTGAAAATAAGTGGGCCACAGTGCGGATAGAGACGACACAAGCTCATATGGAGACAATGCACCCAGGAAAAATGACAAAACACACGGATCTGTACCCAATCTCCCTGTTCTAGAAAGAGGCGGAGAAACAGATACGGACTCATCTGTCACACCAGAATTTCTCAGTGGTCATTCGGAGAGAAGTGACGATAGTCGCTAAGAAGAATCTTGCGCCAATGTCCGGAACCCCCATTTGGATACGACAGAATCGCTCAACCCATATTTGGAAAATTTCCGCATATCAATGGTTGGTATGCTTATGGAAAGGTTTTGGGTGATCTTCAACCACAATTGGGTGTCAAATTCAGCTCCATGTGCGGGAGGGTCATCTGAAAGCCAGTCTGAGAAAGTCAAAGAGAAAGATTCGGATGAGAGATTTTCTTGTGATGTAAGAACTAGCAGAAAAGAAGATTATAGCCCCCCAGATAATCGGACACGAATGAATGTGGAAGAGAGAACCTCTCCAGCGTTACGCCAAATTCTGAGGGAGAAAGTGAAGTTAGCGTTAAATTTGCCTGGCCATTCCGAAAATACAATCCAGGTAAGTGTGTTTATTGCGTCTCTCTCTCTTTTCTAGGTAAGTACGTAATTCTTATTATACGTGGTATTATAAATATAGAACCTGTAAATCTGTTTTTCAAAGAGTAGAAGGGAGTTGTTACTATAACTACTATAGTAGAGAAAAATAGGTAGAAGGTCGAGTTTTGATAGTAGGATAAAGTATAAATAATATTTTTGGGGGTTATTTTCGACCCAGTAGACTAACTCTAAGCTATATCAAAACTGGTCTATGTAGTATTGATACAGTATATATACTATATATGTTCGGGGACAATGCTACATAGGTCTCTGTTTTGCGGGGAGGAAACCAGAGTGTGAGTGTGAGACTTAGACTTATAAGGTGTATATGCATTAGAAATAAGTACTTGGCAGACGTCCTTCGGGACACTTTGGTACAACTGGCACAAATATACATTCGTTCGTTCATATCTCTTCTACCAGTGCTACATGGGTCGGGTGTCCCACAGGGATTTTGGCTTGACTCTCGAGGTTTAGCGAATTACGAACATATAGATGCGACGGGAACTACCACAAATGGTGGGGAGGAGAATTGAAGATATCGTTCAGCGTGAAGTGGAACCTAATGAGGACGAATTTCGATACCAGATATAACCCATCACGGCATCCATGTTAAGAAATCTCATCTCCACGATACGGGCTTGCCAGGAAGCTTTGTTTCGGCCAATCTTAAAGGGGAGAGACGATGCGATTCCTGGCTCTTCTGTAATCGCGGGCTCTTGGTCAGATATACTACTGCAAGATTACGAAGTCCTGCCAATTAGCAGCCTTTCGAACGCAATGCTTCAATTCGTCCCGGGTTTTGCGAGAAGTATATATCATCAAGTTAATGATTTTGGCTGCCAATCTAGCCAAACGGGCCCATCTGATTCTCCATACGGCAGTCTGTTACCTTGTATGCTAACTTGTGGGTGTACGTCTTGATAGCTGGAGTGGTGATAGAATTTACGGCTTTCGTTGTCTTGCGAGTCTAGCGAAAAGTTACGGCGAAACTTGGAGTTTCACTTGTGGAATCGGTTCTGTGAATAAAATTATACAATTAGTTTTATCTGTAAGAGACTATTTCTTTTTCTGTCGATTGTTGTTATTCGTCATTGAAGTCCCAAGAAACATCCTGGTATTGTGTTCTATCTAGATCTATAATAGCCTTGTCATATAATAACGGATATAGAGGTTTCATATTTTTTAACTTTTAAAGAATCCTTTATAATAACACTGACACGGAGAGAAAGTAATTGGTTGTGGGTAAGAGTCGGTGCGTCCACTCTTTGGGCCAGGCGATAGCCATACCTCCAAAAGTACTGCCTTATCTTACAACAAGAATTTTGAGAATACGTCGCGTGCTATTGATTAAGTTGATGAGCAATGAAAGTGGGTTCACAGGAAGACCCCGTTTTAATGTCAATCGCGTGGCTAGATAGCTAGTTTCTAACCTTATTTAACTTGGGGAAAACCCCGAACTATTTTTTCGGCCGAAAGCAGTAATGCTTTGGGCTTGAAGACTACGTGAAATACGATGCATCCTCAAAGACTGGTTTCCGCGCGTCCTGGATCCCTGAACGTGGTCTCCAAGCCAGGACCGAGTGGGTCGAAATTCGGTTACTTTTGCGCAAGTACGCCCAGAGTTTTTGGCGTGGATGTGAGCCAAGATTCCCCTCCCGCATAAATTTTAGGTTTCTTGGTCCTCCATGTCAACCATGGGATTCTTTATCAAATTGAAGGGCGGCCAGTTTGGTTTCGTGGGGTGGGGCGTATTCGAACTCTGGTTCTCACGGTCTTAAGTACCGAATGGGCCCCTAGAGCTAAGAAAGTGTTTCGGCAGGCTATTGCTGGAGTACATCCCTCTTTCTTATAAATGGGCCCTTTCGATTTACTGAATAACTTAAAGGAAGCGTTGACGACTCCTTATCTGAAGATTGAAGCTTCAAGCCATTTTCCAACTGTCCATTTACAAATAAACACACACAGTCCTTCGTCATGTCATTTGGGTTTACTATTAAAGGGGTTCCGGTTGTCATGCCTATACTTCCGGGATACGAAGGCTACGATGTAGACTTTGAAAACCCACAGCGTAACGGAGCTACAGCAGTATACGGGATATGCGGAATTTTCATGCCATTGGCATTTTTCGCTGTACTTCAACGAATGTATTTCAAGGCATTTATACGGAAACAAGTCGGACTTGATGATTGTACGTTAGCTGCCAATCTCCTTAGGATCCTTACCGCATTTCCCCGAGAACTTGTGCTAATATCAAATAGATCTTCTTATTGGGGCCTGGGTAAATACTTGTCTTTAGCAAAATATATGCCCGCGTCGTCACCGGTTGCTAACATTTCATCCTGGCAGGCATTCTCAGTGGCCATTCAGTCGCTGATAATACGTGAGTTTCCATGCCTATGAAACTGGTGTACGAAGTAGAAGAGATTAATTGACAGGTGAAATAGACTCGTTTATTGCCAAATATTGTGGTGTCCATGCATTTGAAATGCCAATCGACAAATTTGGCGATTTCGTCAAGGTACTTTTGTTCCTTCTAATCATCTCATTCTTCCGTGTGAGGGGGTATTTTGTTAATCATCTTCTATGCTACTAGTTTACAGTCTATGTCAGCTCAGGTAAGGACACGTTTGCGTATCTTCATGGAGGTAATATGGACTAATCATGTTATCTACTAGCTATTTATGTTATTCCCACCCTTCTATCGAAACAAGTCATCCTCATGTTCTACCTTCAACTCGGCAATAATAGCAAGTTTTTCAAATGGGCAGTTTATTTTATAATGGTAAACAGTTCTTACGTTCGGCTATCCCATAGCGGCTACTAACCATCCTCAGTTTGCCAACTTTGGCTCAAATGTGGGCATCTTCTTCTCCGCAATTTTCACTTGTGCTCCAGTCAGTTTGGCCTGGGAATTTACCAAGGTCCCTGGCATAAACACAACTGGAACATGCATCAACCGATTCATGATGTAAGTGGAGACCTCTTTCAACCTCCAAGCTATTAGGTCTGCGTATGCTGACTCGGTTTGCTTTAGGTTCCAAGCCCAGGCCTGGATGGCAATGACAATAGATTTTTTGATCCTCTTCCTTCCTTCCCGCATGGTGATAAACCTTCAGATGTCAACGAAGAAGAAGATCGGACTTTTGGCTACTTTTGCTGTTGGATCTGCGTACGTTTGGATCTTAGTGGCTTTAAAAGGACGTTGAGACTAATTGCATGCAGAACCTGTATTACCTCCGTCCTTCGACTCGTGTTTTTCCTTGACGGCGAGAAGGAAATCGACGCACCCTGGGCTGCAGGGCCTAGCAATGTCTTGCTTGCGCTTGAAGCTAATCTTCTCATTATATGCGCTTCTATTACGACCATCCGAGCCTTTGTCAAAGCCGTCTTCCCAAACCTTATCACCTCTCTGAACGGAACGCCTGGAGCGAAGAAGTCATCAGGAGGGTCATCATGGTTTTCCTTAAACAAATGGTCAAAATCGAGGTCGAGGAGCAAGCCATCCGGACACTCCGATCAAAAGAGTTATGAGAAGTTTGGCGAGGAAAATGATCTGGAAGCGGGATTTGGAATGGGGATGTCAACACTGGTTAAGGCAGACTTGAAACCATTACCTGCCCTTCCTTTGAGGGGTACTGGTACGAGCAATGACAAGAGCTGGTTGGCTGACCAGACGGTGATGGACCCAGGGGAGGAGGTGATTGTACAGGAAACGACTACGACCATGACGTACAGTAATAGAGCATAGGGCTTATGTCAAGTGTTGGCAGGGTTCAGCAATTGAAGCACAACAGGGTGAGTGCGAAAAACAGACACATTGTTAGAAAATAATTTCTTTTGTATATATTATAGCTACCTTATTGATTGAATCAAATATTTGACTTTTCATGACTTTGTATCCAAAACACACCTTGACAAGTGGCATTTGAAATCATAATTTCGGGAGGAATATGCATAATCGAATACAGCAGTTCAAGTCACGGGTGGTGATATTGTATCCACCGTCGATCAGACCAAACCTCCAGGCAAGTCCCTGGCGGAGGTAACCCGTAAATCAACCCGAAGGATTATTGATCCAATAGAGCATCTACCAATTCCAAGTAGTCGCTAAACCTCAACCCCCATTCTTCTTCCTCGCAAACTCTTTGTTCACCTCGCGAATTCCCTCTAGACTAGCGTTTAGCTTGCGATCTTATCAATTCTCCGGCGATGCTATCCATCGCCAAGATGGGGCTTTCCCTTCGACCCTCGTGATTTTGCTAATCTTTTTAATTCCCGAAACTGGGCACAAGAAAAACCAAGAGAAGGCCCAACCCTAAACACCCCTCTCATAAGCTGGGACAGTGACACTTGATACACCTCCCATAGTACCATGGTAGGAAGTATATCTTCTGGAAGGAGTGGAGGGGTTTGCCGTAATTGATAATTGGATGTTCACATTCCTATCCACTCATTGGACCGCTCAGAGACATAAGTCCGACCACGAAGCTCCTTTTTCATGGAGAATAGACTTTACCTTGGGAGCACAAGCCCTTCAGCGGTCAACGTTCTGAAACAAAACATGATTTGCCGGCAGATTTACTACGTCAAGCAAACACACAAAAAAGAAATAAGCCGTAGAAAAATCGAGATGTTGAGATTGGTCATGGAATTCTTGGGTACAACCAGGTTTCATTCCGAATTTCCGAAACACACGCGTAAGACAGGTGCGTGCTGCGGCTATTGCATTTGTCCTACCGAGGTAACAATTTCTTGACTTTATTCCTCCTCGATGCCAATCCACACTTGATCTGTAAAAGTTGTCTTGTCGTATACTTCGTATCAAGGTAGTATGGCATGTAGGACAATACACGAGCTTATTGATAGCGAATGTCTAAGTTTATCTTTTCTGTAACTTGATATTTTCGTCTATCACTCCTATCACCGAAAGGTTCCACAGTGTTTATGCTATTATGAAACAACATAGATAAAAAGCTGCAGGCACAATAATTACAAGACCAGTATGCCTATCTCTTGAGCAGTAGTTCCGGATGAGTTCAAGTGGATCAAGGACGTGCACGACTTTTGGGTGTAAAGTTTGGTGTAAGAACTATCTAGGTGCCGAATCCTGGTCAAAAATCCCCGCTGAACTGTCCAAGAGATACGGATCTGGATACTTTGTATGTGGTAGCACGTGTTGTACCTACCCCGGAAAATCCGCAGAGACCCCTCTTCCCCATACCAGCGCCTTACCGCAACTCCAAACTCCCACAAATGTTTATAAGAAGATGTTAGACATATCTTTTGTTTTGAATTATTCCATCAATGTAAGCCAAAAAATCCAGCAAAAAGTCAATGGGCCCAATCCGGGATCGAACCGGAGACCTCACACATTTTGACCTCGCATTCGAGGTACCCAAAGCGTGAATCATACCACTAGACCATTGGGCCTGTCAGACTGTTCGTAGACTGTCTTGGTTATGACGGACTGTTTCTTATTTTGTTACTCGTAGGTGGAACGATATGGTGTGGCTGTTGCCCTATGATGGTGGGGTGAGTTAGTTGGATGTGGGACGACCTGGTGGACAGGGGGATTTTGGGACCGTTTGGTGGGGCAGTCGGTTATGAGGAAAGATGATGGCTCCTCTTCTGTCATACACTATTTTTCGTTTATGGGAAACTTGATTTTGAGGGCGTAACAAATCGTGAAGGGAAACCAATACAACCCTGCTAGTTTCGTTTCCGAGTCATAACAAAAAACTTAGAATGATCTTACGGATTCTGGCTTTGTGATGGCTCAATCTTGCGTAGTAATATGGATTCCTCGCCGTCACAAAATTTTAATAACAGGGAGTTGCTTTTGTTTTGCAGGTCCTCATAAGTTTATTGCTACATTTTTCGGAAACTTTACCTGGACTCTTCGGCCTCTTTGAGAAAGTGATTAACTGCTAGAAAGAAAAGCCTATTGGGATTTAGCCTAGAAGGCACTAGGACTTCACAAACTCTTTTTGGGAAAACTCTTTCTCTCTCTCAAATCCGTTCCCGGTTTATCCCAAGTACTTTCTAAATTTTAAAAAAGAATCTACAAAGCTTGCCTTTCGTATCAAAAGTTTCACTGAGAAGAGCATCAACCTCTCCAATTACCCACCAAAGTTCTCCAGAAATAAACATAGTAAATACCTTGAAAAACAAAAGAAAACCTTTTTACCACATCTGGGATTGGGTGTTTCCCCATCTAACCTGGCCTTCCCTCCCCAGTAAGCTCAGTCTAATTGCATCGCAAAAACCAGAAAGTAACAATATACTCGTAGAATGGCATCAAAACATGCCGTGAACATCTTCCCCCAAGCCAAGGAAATTACACCCCGCTGGCTCAAGAGGTTGTAGCAAGTGGGCACGGCACTTCAATACCTAATCAACCACTTTCTCGCTATTCCCAAAATATTCTTCCCCCACCACTCTCTTTCTCCGGAGGCCATAGCTCAATCACACTCTGTATACTTTTAACATCGCAATATTACAACGCGATAGCATACGGATCCGTAGCGCTATTAAATCAAAAAGTAGAGTTTCAAACCATCAAACTTTTAATGTTTAAGACATGTTTCCGTGTGGCTTCGGAAATTTCGCAACCTAACGGAACGCCGATCGAAAATCCGGGCGATGGTGAGTTCTTGACTTTCCAATTTATTCCTTCTAGAGTATGAGGCTCAAAGAAAAGCGGGCACTCGAAGTGGAGTAAAAGCGTACTTCTGCAATATCTTTCCCGCAAAACAAGGCCGTTTAGCCAACCAGACCACATTACCAAGGATTTGAGCCTTAACCTCACCTAGTTATCGCATCCATCTACATCCGCTTCGAGTACACGTTGTCTTTTGGGCCTCGATATTCTGGAAGGGAAAAGAAAATAGTAAAACTTGCTCTTTTTTACTGTTTCTAACAAATGTAACACCTAGTACACATTTATCCCTTCCAGAGTATAAACTGACAAAAAACATACTTGCACTGAAAGTGTCCACTTTTATAACATCTTCCCCAAAAACCAAAGCCCTGCAGCCAACTATGTCACGACAACAAGCATTTGAAGCCCAATTGGACCTGCTTACAGTATCCACTAGCATCCTCTTATATCCAGTTTGGAGTGCACGTCTTTTTGTTAGTCTATACTCTGGAAGGGATGACTATAAAACGTAATGCCTTCAGCTAAGCCTTCCTTACCTAGAACTTCCATTTCCCTATTAAACTCCCTTATAATCGCACCTACTAGCATGCGCAGTTAATAAGTAGGTATTGTGTAGATTGGAGGTGATATGACTTATCAGAGGGGTATAGAGCTGAAACTTACAAGTAATGCAAGTATAAATTGAAGCTATTGCGGGGAAGATCTGTCCCTTGAGGGTTTCTTGGAAATACGGCGTAATGCTTGGAATATCTGGCACTAACAGTCATACCCTGCTAGTTCACAAAACGGCTCTACCCCAACTTCTAGCGAAACCATCGAATCAGAGACTCGCGTTTCGTGAGTATATACTTTCTCACATATGATCTGCGTACATAGTGACTCTTAGCTGTTCACGAGCCTCATTTTTTCGTTTTTCCAAGGCGGCCTGTAAAGTTTTGGCAGGACGTGAGACACTCGTCCCTCAAAATCTTTATTCCTACACGCAATCATAATCTTCGTGATTCTCCCGTGAGACTGAATCTTAATTGAATCAAACATAAGTTTCATTCTAGAAGTACTGTACCGTCAAAACTCAAGATTGAGGCCCAAGGTGATCGGAAGCTTGACGAAAAGACTTGATTTCCGTGCAAATCATTCTGCAAGTGCCATGAAAGGCCCGACTCGAGGTTGAACCTCTCTACAATCCACTTTTACTCCCCTTCTGAATGTACTCCGACTTCTGGCGTAAATTAAATTGAAAGGAACTTAGGGGGATTTTGGCGTGGGCATACCAAAATAAAAATCCTTACACCGCATTGTCGAGTTTTGACATTAACATCATGTCTCGATCCCTATCTCTCGCGAGGTTATTAAATTAGATACTTGAATCTAGGCGTTATAGACCTCTCCAACATAATTTAAATTCCAGAGTATAATCCACGTAATAGGCGGCAGCTTTAACTGTCCATCCACTTTGCCTAGGTATATATATCGATTCCAGATTTGAAGCCTATTTTCCGTGTTTATATCCCGTACTTGATATGATTAGCTTGTAGCGTTAAAACATATCAGAGTTATTGGGGCATCGCGATTTCATAAATTTACCTAGCTCTTCAACACAACATTCTTACTTGTTACCAAAGAGCATACCCAAGATTTAATCTCCGAGTATTTCCATGTGCCCAAGTGCTAAGTAGTGAATTCAAGTTAAGGACCTGCAATACCGGTAGTGCTAAGCCTCTTTTTCACCTCCAAGGAGTATCTAAGCCTAATGTGATATCCAAAGCGCATGAAGAGCTGTGACAAGGGTAGCTGTAGGAGAGTTCTGGAGTAGCCAAGTATATAATCCTATACAAGGCCTGTGAAAAGTCTTGGGCATACTCTTAGCAACCTTATCAGTGAGTTTTGACTTCCGGTGTATCTTCGTTATCCTTGCGTGAAACAAAGAGTCTCAAGTGAACCAAAATATATATACAAAGGCTATATCCCGTCTTATATCCCGGGCATATCCATGAGTGAGCCAAAGTTCCAATGGCCGTCAAAACTCCGGGATTACCTAGGATACTGCAAATAAAGTCAGGTTCGGGATAGCTCGTGTCCCCTCCCCCATTGCTAATTTCTGATATACCCTCACATATCCATCTGGCTTAGAAGAATATTTTGTAGGGTAAACCCCTTCTTTCAACAAGTCGTATATAAGGAGGAGACGCGAGCTGTCAAGAGTCTAGACACTTTTCATAGTTATCAGTAAAAGAAATTCTCGCCTATTCTGTAAATACCCGTGAAATGAAGTCTTAGCTGAACCAAAGTAGAAGTATATACCGTTCAAATATCCCGTACTTACGTCCGGTATACACCTACTTGGTCCCAGGCATAACAAGATCAACTTTACGAGAGTTTTTGCCTGTTCTCCACGGGAAATACCCTGTGAATCTTATATTGTGTTATTCCCGGGACGAAGTACCGTGGTAAATCGTCCTTAGCGAAAGTGCTAGGGTTTATGGCATAAACTAGAGGCTCCTACCTACCAGAAGTCCCACTTCTTACACACGGAATATTATGATTAGCGGTAGCTTGGAAGTTTCTCTCTAGCAACCCGCAGAGTGCTGTTCTTTAAGTGGCCCAGGAATGTGATCTTGCCAATTTCTGCTACTCCACCGACCCGTCACCACACCCTCACCCCTCATGCATAGTTCTTAGAGTCGATTTACAATGATCTACCGTATTACTTTGCTCATCAATGAACCTGAACTCCCAGTGTATCAACCCCAAGTTGAGCTTTGTTGGTCCAGCCAACTCCAGCGAATGGAAACTCGCTAAACAAGAGCCACAGAAAACTTCGGAGAATCCAGCACCAATGGTATCTTCAATAGCATGGAACATTGTATACCGCAGTGACTGGCATGCAGGATGACATTCATACAAGAAGTGATTGACGATATCATAGAACGTTGGCACCTAGGCAATGACTGTTATCCCATAAACTTCAGCCGATGAAATTACTCAAAATTCTCGCTTATATGCCCATCTTTGGTTCATGTTTGTATCCTAGAAATCTATATCTACATCTCGACCAAACTCGTCATCCTCATCGCTCTCAAATATATCCCTACTTTCGTCTCTACTATCAGCACTAATTCTCGCTTAAACCCCCTAAATATTTAAAATGTTTTCAACGTGAATATAGGATATCGTTTCTCCTCCATCTTCCATGTAACCATTGGCTTTACATCGGATAAATTCGATATTGACACACGAGAAGGCGAAGAAAGATTCAGTAAGAGAGGGGGAGAAAACTCTTCACCAATCGTATCCACAATAATCACAGGAACATCACCGTCAAGGCTGTTGTTACTAGCATCGTGACTCATCACTCGTTCGTAGGACGATAATAATCTCCATAAGTAGTGGTCTTGTCGTCTCGTAGGGGTATAGGTAGTTAGGCCGATCGAAGTTCTAGATAGATGTACGTTTATAGTATATATTGCCGGAATCGTTAGTTTGGTTACTTCCGCATCGCAATAGATTGTTTTATATACTCATTAAAGAGAAAAATCAGGAGTTGGATAGCACACCATAACTACCTACCTCTTCTCTCTTCTCACGGTTGATCTTTACAAAAGTGTTGCTGTAGGCTATAGTCTTAGTAAAGTGACCTGTCCCAAGGTGAATCATGCCAAAGTGAGAGATATCTGCAAACCCATTTTTTTCAATTCTGGGGCCTGGTGCCGATTTTGAGAGGTGTGAGGTAGTTGATGACATTGTAGTGAGATAAATTGGATTCCTTATTGTGGTTATCGGGAGACTGGGAAGTATTTGAATGACTAGGCGGTAGTTTAGTTGCCTACTTATATTATTACATGAAGGTGATAAACCCTCAGAATAGTGGATATAAAAACCAACAGTAAGGAAATATTCGATAGAACCAACTACCTATCTCATCATGTAACGAAACCTAACCCATATATTTTCAAGAACCCATGACAGTACCAAGGCATTTTGCTTCTCCGAATCTCTCCAATGTTTTCTGAACACATAATCTATCAAAACACTTATCTAACACTCACCTACCCGCCCAAGATAACACCATTTATTCCTAAATCTCGCACAAAACAACCATTATAATTACAAAAAGAAATAGTTTTTATTCTCATGTATTCTGGAATTTCCACACGCTCTGCAACAACACCAAAAAGCAAAGAAGAGAAGAAACTCCAGGTCCCATTTTCCAACAGAAATCAATTCACAACTAACTACAGAATCTTACTCCCTCGCCACATCCCATGACAGTAAAACATCACTTATCAACATCTACGTTCACAAGCTACCATGAGGACAAAAGCACAAACACAAAAACACAAAAACTTGATTCCCCTTCCATCCTTCCACCCTCCTACACCTCTTCTATTATTCCTATACACTTCTCAATTCTCAACCCTATCCCTAACCCCAAACCATTCCCAATCCACAACAACAAGCCCCAGGCCCCCTATAGTGCCGTAAGCTTCTCCCCCCCTTCCCCAAGAGCGTAAGATAACAAACCCCACCCCTTCTTTCCCTAATATCCATAGAACTTCCCTCTCTCTCTTTCCCCCTAAAACAAAACAAAACAAAACAACCCCCATACATCTATATCCATATCTCCCCAAGCTCTCACATTCACTCACTCCAATCAAGAACCCCAAAGATCCCCAACCAAATAAAAAGCAACAAACCTTCTTACCATATCATCCTCAAGAATCCCTTCCTTCTTTTAGGATATAGGTTTAGGTTCTGGTTTGTACTTTCTTTTTCGTCTTTATATATCCACATAAACTCAAAGACCTAAACTCGTTATATCAGCTAGAGAGGAATAGGTATATAGAGCAATATACATAGTACAGTTAATATGTAGTCTAAGAGTTATACATCTATATTTACTTCCTTCCTATATTTAACCACCTCTACCTCCTATCTAGCACCCCAAAGGTACTAAATAAACATAGTACTTATAAATCTACTTTATCACTAGAAAAGGTTTCTTGCGTTCCGTATGTAGGTTTAATTTATCTTTCATTGTTTTACTGGTATTCGCGTTAATTTAAGTAATAAGTCTAGTTATTTCAGCTAAGAGTAGTAAGTAGAAGAGGTATGTATTAATAGGCCGATTGATAGTTTTGAGTGATAGTAGAAGGTAGCAAGCATCCTTAAGTACAGTAAAGACTGTATGCATCTCTCTTTAACCCACAAAATACTTACAAGACCTCATCGCTTACTTATTTCAAGTGCATACATGATACCAGACCTGGGCGTCGATACGATATATATTAGTGTCGGTATAAGTGAATACCACTCAAGGCCACTCACGTGCCGTACTTAGCACTGAGCACTACTATATAATAGTAGTGGCACTTGCAACACCTTTACTCGGTGTGCACAACTAATAGTCTTTATAATATAATATATTCGATACTAAACTATTAGCCTTATATTATACTTTCCTTATTATCTTTCGGCTCTATTAACTTAGAGTTAAACTAATACTAATTAGTATAAGCGTGAGTATAAATTAGATAACTTCGATTCCTTAACGCTAGATATTAAAGCTATTATAGTAGTAGAGGTTCCACCTTTTGCCCCTAGGATTTTAATACGAATTTGTTATTAGCTAGGTATTTAGAGGTAGAACTAATACTAACGTAATAGGTACTTAAAGAGCTCCTAGATTAGCTATTAATATAAATTTATTAAGTCCTAGGCCTCGAAAGTACTAGATTTATAAAACGAATTTATTATAATCTACATACTCTAAACTATAAGATCTAGAATAGCTATTAATATAAATCTATTAAGTCTAGATATATCGAAAAATAGTATATTTACTATAGCTAGATATTAAGGTATTAAGTGTAAACTCCTATTAATACTTTACCTTATAACCTTCATAATACCTAACTCTACCTTTGTTAGTTCTATTATAAAACTAATACTAAAAGTTACTTTAAATTCGACTTTAAAATACGGTTCTATATTCGCCTATTCTATTATAAAACAGGTACTAGTACTACTACTAAACCCTTTGTTATAAACAAGTAATAATACTACTAAGTTAACATTTAAGAATATTATTATATTTACTCTTTCTAGAAGTAGGATACCCCTTAAAAATAATAACTAAATATCTATTAAAATAATAAGTATTTACCCTAAATATAACTCTACTTAGTAGTTCTAGCCTATACTACTCGGTAACTCTAGCCTAGGACGACCGGAAAGTACTATACTATAACTTATACTTACTACTAGGACCTAATAGTAGTAAGTATAATTTTAACTTTCGCCTATAGTTATACTAAAAACAATAATTAATATAGCGAATAATAGGGAGTATAAGGAGGACCTAGTAGATCTTTCTAACTAGAACCTAAAACCTAATCTACCTAATAGTAATAATAAAGAATTTAATGGAGAATCTAATTATTAAGGGGAGAGAGTTCTACCTAATAATATTCTATGAATTCTACTACGCCTTTTAGATTTTAAGGAGGACAAGATATTATCAAGTAAATATATTACTATAAGTTATACTATAAGGATTACTAAGAGAGAAAGTATCCTATAAGTCGCTATAAGGATAAATTACTTAACGACTATAACCTATATTATCAATTTATAGAGGACTTCAAGATATAGATTCTAAATAACTTTAAAATAATATATATAAGAAATCTCGGATAATTTTGAATAGTACTATAAGACTATAGTATTTAGGTTAAAGATAAGTCTAGGAAGGTTCGAGTTTCTCTTACTTTATATAATATTATATAAGAAAGAGCTCCTATTTACTAGCCGACTAATAATATTATTAAATAGTTTAGATTAGGGACTATTAATTCTATAATATTAAGAATAAGATATCTAGATATTAATATATTAAGAGTAATAAATACTTTATTTATACTACTATTATTAGAACCTAATCTTGGTAGACAGTAGATCTTAGCGTCCTATAAGAGCAATAGTAAGACTTAAATCTTATATTTCTAAACAATCTTTAAGATTAAACCTTTATTAACTAAAGGCGATAAGACCTCTCAGATTAACTAGTAAGATAGCGAATTTATAGCGCCTAAGACTAAGTTAAGTATATACTACTCCTTAGCCTTATATACCCTTTCGAATAATACTACGAACTCCTTCTTAAATTCTACTACCTAATACTCTAAGATTAAATAATCTATTTTAATAGTTAATAGTTAATAAGTAACTACTTTAAATAATTTAAGAGAAGGACTAATATAGTATATAAGTGAGAGCGTTAACTATAGAGATAATTATATTAATACTATAAAAGTTACTTTAATATATATATAATATATTACTATCGGAACTACTAAGTCTATCTCCTCTAATCCTTTATTAAAGACACTCTAAAACTCAGGTTCTTAATACTTCTGTTCTAAGTATATATATAGTTCTACTTTAATAGCTACTATTTAGATATCTACTATCTCCTTATAAACCTACGGTTAACCCTAGTTTATAAGGTAATATATTCTTAAAACCCTAGGTATAACCTTAAGTACAGGCTCTATAATCTTATAAACTAATAAGTTCTGAATTAATTTAATCTATTATAGACTAATTCAATAAGGGACTATAGAAGCTATTACTATAGAGAGAGTACTTTACTCTACTAACTCTAGGATAAGCTATACCTAATATAGAGGACTATATAAGTTATAACTTTAAGGTAATACTATAATAGCTATAAGTACCGGAGGTACGCTAGTAATCTTATAAGTGTGACAGACGTGCTTCAGGTAGAACTCAGAACAATTAACACTCTATTCTTAGGACAAAAGACCTGGAAAGAAGGAGAGCTCGAGAGAGCTGGGAACTAAATACAGGTCGTGCGCGCTAGCGCCTCGCCAAGCGAGCATGTGACATCCAGCCCTCGTGACCATAACCGTCACAATAAGCGAGTATAGCTTAAATAGTTATACTCTCTACCTATTTATACTAGTCATAATATCCTAACGCTTCTGGATAACTAATAATATATAGTCGCCGCTATATAAAGACTAGTTTAAGTACTATAAATTATACTGTAAATTCTAGTCTAACCTTAGTAACTTTAATAAGCCTTAATATTCCAAAATATAATTTCTACTACGAATCGTATTCCTTTACCTCTACTACTTAGACTAACTACGGATAGCTAGTAGATCTAAGCCTTTTGAAAGTCATATTATAATAATATAAGATATAGTAGCTATAATAATATATTTATATATAAATGATAAGTATTTTATTAGTATTATTAAATAATTAGTATTTAAGCGGAGAGTCTACTAAAGGTCTTTCCCACTATACTTAAAAAAGATATATCTATATATTATTATATCTAGGTTATAAAGCTAGATTTACTATTTATAGATACTATATAAGTAGTATAGACGTATTTTAAGGATGGAAACTACTATTAATATATATAAGATAAATAGAATAAATATACGCTTAATTATTTTAAGAATAAGTACTCTAATAAATCTTTTACTACTTATTTTAATATAATACTTACTAAGTTATAAGATCTTTGTACTAGTCTTTTAGATAATCTATAAGGCGATAAGTACTTTTATAAGAGTATTATTTGCTATTACCACGGAATTCTAGAGTATATTAGTACTATTATTTACCTACTAAATATAGTTAGTAAGCTTATTACTTTTATAAAGTTATTAATCTTATAACAAAAGTTTATTAAAGGAATAGTATATAGAAACAAGGGTAACCTTAAAGGAAATTATACTATAAGACTAGCGGATTATACTAATTCCTCTCTATTAACTTCATCTTAACTACTATAAGCTTACTTATATATATACTATATAGACCGAAAATACTATAGATAAGATAATTAGTACTTTTATAAGAACTATAATAATTACTAGGGCTATATTAGATAATACTATATTTATAAGGACCTAAATTATTATATAAATAAGTATCTAGTTAAGGAATAGGAGCAATATGAGAAGAAGTAGTAGTATAGATATAAGAAGTTATATAAGGGTAATTTTAATAAGGAAGATTTAGATAAAACATATTATATACTTATTATAGATTATAAATGTAATTCTAACTCAAAACTAAGATTTCTACCTCTAACTCTAATTTAGCTACTACTAAGCTAGAAAAGGGTTATATTAGCTATTATTATACTATAGAGCTAATTAATTTAGAATTATTAGACAATAACAGCGCTTATTAGCTAGTTACCTAGTATAATAACATATCTTATATATACTAGATCGGGTTTTAGGCTAATAATAAGCTATTTATTAGTAGTTAAAATATAGATGAGGCTAGTATACTTTCGGCTATTACTACTATAAGAGCTCTAATACGAAACAAGCGCTAGGGTCTAGAGTACTTTTATAGCGTTATAATTACTATAGGTACTACTACTTTTAACTTAGTAGGATAGGGTTAATATATAGAATATAAAGCTATTTATACTTCGCTACTATAACTAAGTACTATAAGTATTAAATTTAGTATTATCGTATCTATTACTAAGGTTTATATAATTATTAATATACTACTCGGACTAATAGACTTTTATATATTTAAGATTAAACTCCTATTTATTATATACCTCTAGGAGTTAGATTACTATAGAGCTACTTTCCTTAATCTTAAGAATATAATTCGATATATAGATAAGTCTTATATGACTATTATTTAATAATTCGGACACCCTTTTATAGTATAGGGATAGGCTTTGTATAACTTTATGTAGTAATTCCTAACCTCTCTAACTAAGACTAAATTATATCGACTCTATAAGCGATTTAGCTACTTATCTATCTAGAGACTATAGAAAGTCGTAGAACGAGCCGGATATAAAGTAGACTCGTATATCCTTAAAAAGTTAGCTAAGTACTATAACTACTACTAAAAGTATAGCGCCTTACTATATAGATTCCGCCTTACGCTTAAGGATAACAAGGACTTTAACTATATAGTATATATAAATATATTCTTTATTTTAGGAAAGTCTATACTCTATATAATTAATAAAGCTACTCATTAGAATATTACTTATTAGCTTTAAAACCTCTTAGCTAAACACGTCTAGGATATAGTTAGAAAGTACTAGATTTATATGTTTATAGGGCTAATAGATATACTTATAACTAATATAAGAAAGAACTTTATATCTAAAGAGTTTAAGTTATATATAATTATACTTAATATTTAGATTACTACTATACTAGTAGAAGTATATAATTCGATTAGATTAGTTAAACGTTACTATAAGCTAATTTGCCGCGCTTGCTGGATTATTTATAAAGAGCTCCCGGACTTATATAAGGATTTTATACTCTAAATAGTAGTAAAAGCTATTAATAATACTATAGGACCTAATAGCTTAATACTAACCCTACTTATATTTAGTATATATCTAAAGATAACTAATTATAAAACTTAATCGACTATAGTTACTTACTAGTCTACTATACTTCGAAAGGCTATAATAGAGGTACGTAAGATTAAAGCTAAATACTAAGTTCAAGATACTCTTAAGGTGTGAAAGAGACTTAGTGTAACGAATACTCAAACTGGCTAACTAAACTTGGCTGGGTGTTCGCTGGTTAGTATGCTATGATAAGAAGAAGACTATCGGGTTGTTCACTTGGAAGTGAACTCGTTACTTGTATCAAAGATGTCAAACTAATATGATAAGATTGATAACTAAGTTGAGCACGAAGCTCCTATCTAATGGCAGACGTGCCAGTCTTATATAGACCCTTCACTTTCCTGTACTCTGCCAGGACCGCTGGTCGGTCCTGTCGTTCCAGAAGTTCAGACCGATCGTCGGTCCAGTCGATCCAACTAGTCACGTGATAAGATACGAAGGAAATCCCTGGACCGCTTAGCTAGCCTAAGCGTCGCTATTTTCCTATAAGAAACCTGGACGTGCCTGTCGAGGGTTGCGCCTCTTTATTATGACAAGTATCACGTGAGCACGTGATTCGTGACAGAATAAGACTCCGAAGATCTACTATAAGATAATACCTAATCCTTTTATAGTAAAGGATAAGAACCGCTATCGGATTTCGGAATATGGAGTATTTTATTTTTATAAGATTAAGAAAATATAGATAAGTATAAATAATATAGTTAGTATAGTCAATATAATAAAGACGAATAGTTTATAGGTTTTAGTACCACCCTAGCTATAGAAATACCTAAATATAAGGAATATAAGCTAAAGTTTACCTTAAATAATAAGCTATATAAACATTTATAAGATAGTTATTTAATTAAGAAGGCTAAGAAAGCTAAGAAGACTGGCGCTAAAAGTAAGCCTTTCTAACCTACGAAGGTAATATATAGGGACTATAGTAGAATTATTAAAAGTATAGTAGATAGCTAACTTAACGTTAGAACTAGATATAGATTCCGTAGCTAGTAATACATAAGAGCTATAATCTAGCTAGAATAGAACAGAGACCTAAGTATAGTATACCTTAATACTAGATATAGCCTTTCCTTAGTAGATAAGGGATAACTTAAAAAGATAAAACTGAATATAATAATTAGATATATAGTGACTAGTATTATAGTAAAGAGTACATTAGATAACTAATACTAATCGACTAAGTATATAGTCTTAGATATATATTTCCTAGATACTAAAGCTAATAGTAAGAAAGCGCTAGCTTAGATTACTTATAAAGTATATTTAGTTAATAACCTATAAATAAATATACTAGTATATATAGACGTTATAGGAACTAAATAGATTAACATATTATTTATAACTATAATAGCCTCTATTAGAGCCTATAAGATAATAATCCTAATTATTACTAGAGTAGTAAGACTATAACCAAATAAGCTAGTATATATTAAAAATATAATAACTATACTACTATAAACTAGTATATTAGTTAATATCTATAAGATATATCTATAAGATAGAGAATACCTATTTCTTTTAAATGAAGCTCTAGTTTACCTTTTTTTATACTTAGTTAATAGGAACTTTTTATTAGTACTGGTTAAGAATAACTTTAACTTACTAGTACGCCTCTATAGAAATATATACTTAGGGAAGTTAATTAAGATAACTTTTAATAAGGTATATTATATAGATATAGAAAACTAGGATAAAATATTTAACCTAGTAGTAGAACTAGTACTAAAGCCTAGACTTTCCTAACCGCTAGTATATATAAACTATAAGACTAAGCTAAAAAGCGGTATTACTATTTATAGAGATAATTTAGCTATAGTAGTCTTATAAAAGGTATATAATAAGTTCCTAGAAGTATAAGAGATTCGGAATAGTATTAATATACCTATAAACTAATATATAAAGGTCTATTTAAAGCCTAGTTAGGAAAATAATATAATAGGTAGAGCTAGAGTATACCTAGCTAGTTAAAGAGGCCGCGAGCTTATTAACCGGGTATATAATAAGCTATATAAAGAGGGTAAGATATAATAGACTATAAATGTCACGGATGCCAACAAAGGATAAAGTGTATACAGCTTTTGAATCAATTGCTAGAACTAAAACCGTAGGTACGAAGAAATCAAACTAAAGAGAGAAGAGAATCTGAAAGGAGCGAAGTTATTTAAGTTATTCCAATGCCAAGTCTCGTCACGTGCTTGGCCAAGCGAATGAAATCCTGTCAAATGAAATCCAGCTCCGTCACAATAAAATACTATCTATTCGTATACCTAATATTTAAGGTTTAGAAAAACGCTAAGGATAAAAAAGGCCAAGTTATAATTAATATTAGAGAACTAAACAAACTAGTAGTACTAGACGCTTACCTAATCCTATTATATTCTGATATTATAGCTATATATATAGGCTATAGCTTTATCGCGCCTATTAACTACTTAGTATTCTTTTTCTAATAGTAGGTCTACCTAGACTATAGACTATACTTTATAGTTATATCCTACTAGGGCTAGGAAATGTCGAATATACTATTAATAGGATACTATAATACTCTAGTATATATATAGCGTTTAATAAACTACTACCTACGGGGTCTTAACGACTTTATAAGAACTTATATAGATAATATAGTAGTTATAAGTTACTAATCGAGTATACGAAATACTTAGCTATACTATTTACTATCTTTAAAGAGCTTAGTCTAGTATATAGCCTAGAAAAGACATTCCTAGGTACCTATTAATAGTAATTCTTAGCTAAAAGGTAGATTCTCTAGGAATATTAATTATAGAGGAATACTTAGAAGTAATTAAAAGTTTAACCTTTCCTAAGACGCTAAAGAACCTTCAGAGATATCTTAGGATAACTAAGTACTTATACGAATATATATAAAATTATATAATTCTAGTAGCTTTTTTAGAAAAAAGAAAAATAGAACTACTTAAGTAAGTACTAGTAAGTAGTTAGGCTTAAATAAACTTTACTAAACGTAAGGCCTTTATATACCTAACTAGAAAGGAGAGAGCATTATTTTTAGTATTATAAGAAGTATTAATATTAAAAATAATCCTAGTATACTTTAATATAGAACGCTAATTTTATATTAATATAGATTTATTGAAGGATAGTATAAGTATTATAGTATACTATACCTAAGAAAAGGAGGATAAAAATCTAGATAGTATAATATACAACTATTAAAAGATAGACCCTATTATATTCTTATCTAGAAAATTAATAATGGTAGAGTAGAATTACTAGCCGACTAAGATAGAAACTATAGAACTAGTATAGGCTATATAGAAAATACGAGATAAAATTAAATTAACGCGTAAGCCTTTTATAATTATATTTATTGTGACGACACGTACGATATGTTGCCCGTGGGCGTCCAAGGTGTAGGTTATGGAATCGTAGAACTGTCTTATTCGAAGATTCTAAGCTGAAGAGAAGAGGAGAGCTCGAGGGAGCTCGAGTCTACATACATGGTGTGGGTCGCTAAGCGGCGCCACGTGATACAAGTGGCACGTGATGGTCAGAACCGTCACATTTATAGACTATAGGGCTATCCTAGGTTTAGTAAAGAAGTTAAATATTACTTCTTTAATATTAACTAAAAAACTTAATTTATAGTTAAAGCTTTAGAGTTTCTTTTAAGATTTAATCTTAATTTTACTATAAGCTAGGTAAGATATATATAGTCCTAGATATATTATCTTACCTTTTAATAAATTATTTAAAAGCTAAAGGCCCTAAAAAGGAGGCGGAGTTAGATATACTATTTATAGGACGAGATATAGTAGTTAAGACTACTATATACTTTAGTAAAGCTATAGTTTAAATTTTATTAGACTTTAGAAAAAAAGTAATTAAAGGATATAAAGATAATTTAAAACTTATAAGAATAATTAAGATAGTTTAAGCTAATAATAACTTAGGAGAAAATAAAGTATAGCTCTTATTTAGTCTATAAGGTAGTCTACTATCTATACTAAGTCGAGTAGCCTTCTAGAATAGTTATATACACTAAAAAACTATATGAAAGATACATCTAAGCTTATATATAACTTATTTGGATATATAGGCCATACTAAATTATAGAATACCCTAGTATATATTTACTATATCTATAAGCTAGGAAAAAACCTAAGAGAATATTTAACCTTTTACCTAGAATACTCGGTCTTTAGTACTAAGAGGTATAAACTAAACGACTTACTATAACCTATCTTATCCCCTTTAGTTCTATTCTATATAATTACAATTAACTTTATCCTAGCGTCTCTTAGAGAGTAAGGAAAGCTAGAACTTAATATTTACTATAACTAATCAAAATTCGAAGAAGATAGCTTTTATACTAGACCGGGAAGACTAGTTAGTAGAGGATTAGGCTAAGATAGTAGTAGCTAAGTAGTAACTACTAGACTAAGGATTCCTAAAGGTTATAATCTTAGATAGAGATAGAAAAATTTATTAGCGAATTTAAGAAAAGGGTATTTAAGGTAATAAGTACTAGACTTTTCTACTCTACTATATACTACCCCTAGGTAGATAGCTAATCTAAGATTATAAACTAAATAATAAAAATTATATTATAGTACTTCTACTAAGCCTTAATAAATATAACTAAATAGCTAAAGATAATTTTAAAGTTATAGTTTGTAATAAATAATTGTAGATTGTTAGTAACTAGGAAGTTACTAAATAAACCTTACTATAGCTTTTCTCTGAATACCTTAATTAGCCTTATTTCTAATATAAAATTCGTATTAGATATACTAGTAGTAAAAATCGAAGTAGTTAATATACTAGTAGAAGTAGTAGTATATATAAAGTTATCTTATAATAAGAACTATAAACCTACCTTCCTTAAGGTAAGGAATAAAGTATTCTTATAACTATATAAGAGTTATAACCTACTAGCTATAAAAGATAATAGAAAGATCTATATATAGTAAGCGGGCCCATTCTAAGTTATAGAGTAGGTAGGTAGACTAGTATATAAACTAGATTTACCTAAGTTAATAAAAATCTACCTAGTTATATTAGTTACTTACCTAGAGCTTAAACCTCGAGGTTAAGACCTATATAAGTAACCTATCCTAGTAAAACCCGACGTAATTATAGTTAGCCGGGACCTATAATAGGAAGTTAAGCGAATAATTAAAAAGAAGGTTATACCTATAGGCTAAGAGAAATACCTTATATACTAGAAAAGCTATGGACTAGAGGATAACTAATAGCTACTAAGAAAAGAACTAGCTAATATATAGTAATTACTTTATAACTTTAAAGTAAAATATAAGAGGCTAGTTCTAGTTAAGCGGAAACCGAATTATAATACTAAGTAATAATTATAGCTTAAAACTATATATAGACTTATATTTATTACTAGGTATAATTACTATATATCTTTACTAATTACTAGATTAGAAGACTATATATCTTTACTTACTAAAGTAGAGCTACGGACAGTTATAGGCTACTAGTATTATTATTAGGTTAAAGGCGAATATATCTTTACCTTTAACTTATTTACCTTTATATAGAGTATAGGCTACTAAAATTATTACTAGATTAAGGAGGCTAAGAGCTTTATCCTTAACTTTAATTTTATAAATATTATCTTTATAATACTATATTTTTATAATATCTAATTAATAGAACCTAGTAAACACTCTATAAGAGCCGTAAGGAGTAGTATCTTAGGTACTATAATAACTAGAATTCCGACCTCTTATTAAACTATAGAAGCCGTAGACTAAGGCGGTAGTACTTCTTATAAGCTCTATAGAGATATAAATATAGGTTAACCTACCTTAATCCTTATAAAATATACCCTTAGAGGCGATAAATATAGAGCGTAGACGCCTTTTAGATAGATGTATTCTACATAATTTATAATACTATTTAAGCTTCAACTAATAGGAATATAATAAATTTATTATATATATAGAAAAAACCTAAGAGGAGGCTAAGTAGTAATTTAAAATCAAGGATATAGAGTCTAGTAACGTAATTATAAACATAGAAAAGATAAACTTAGAAAAGAAGTAAAGATGGTTTATATAAAGTACCCTAAGATATAATTAATTTAATAAGAAACTAGATAGATAAGAGTATATAGTATAAGAAGCGGTAAGTAATAATTAGACTAAACCTATACTATAGTTAAAGTAGCTTAGGTAAGTAAACTATAGAAACTAAAGTTAGTTAAGCCCTTGCTAGGCTAGTTATAAATCCGCCTATAACTAAAATAGTACTAGAGAAGCTAAAGGACTAAAGATAACCTAGGGTAAGAAACTAGACTTAAGTCCCTAACTAATAACTAGTAATAATAAGGTCTAAAGTACTTCATAAGGAGTCCGGATTTATAAGCAGTCCGGATTTTTTACCCCACCATTGACCACCCTACACACTTTCAATCTACATAACTTACCCAATTATTGTTCAAATGTCTCCAAAAGAAGGTCAAATTGCTCTTGCAATCAGTGCATACAATAAGGGTCAATTTACAAGCTTAAAAGCAGCTTGTACAAGGTACGATGCGCCATATTCTACTACTTACGACCGCGTCAAGGGAGCTATTCCACAACGCGATTTCCGACCCCGAACCCAGAAACTCACCGACCTCGAGGAATCAGCACTTATACAATGGATGTGCTCAATGGAAGCTAGAGGTCTGCCAGTACGGAAAGATTCGATACGCCAAATGGCCGATTTACTACTGGAAAAGCGAACTGGAGTAGGTCGAATTATTGTCGGAAAATGCTGGGTTGACAACTTTATAAAGCGCCACGACTCTTTACGGACGAAATACACTCGTAAATACGATTATAAGCGCGCAAAATGCGAGGATCCTACGATTATCCGAGATTGGTTTCGATTAGTACATAATATTGTTGCGAAATATGGTATACTAGCGGAGGATATATACAATTTCGACGAGACTGGCTTTCAGATGGGAGTAATTGCGACCGCAAAAGTTGTTACAGGGTCAGAATATACAGGACGGGCTATTCATATACAACCAGGGAATCGCGAATGGGTTACAGTTGTCGAATCAATTTGTGCAGATGGATGGGTGTTGCCTCCAATGGTTATATTTGAGGGCAAGGTGCATATATCTATTTATTTATTTATTTATTGCTATTTAACGTCAAGCGGAGTCTAGCTCGCGTGGGCTAGGTCCTAGAAGAGTCCCAATATGGGCAAATGACGCTAGGGGGGTGCCCTAGGCTACAGGGGGTGTAAAAGAAGAGACTCTAATTTACAAGAGACAGTTTAAAGAGAAGCCCCGCTTTCGGGACAGCCCTTATCCTTAATTAGTTTTGTGAACCAGGGTACAACAAATGAAATACATAAATCAAAGAAAGAAAGAAAAGTAGGCCAGCCTATCTAGGTAGACAAATCTTAGTGAAGAATCTAGTCTTAAAGTGGGCCTTATTAAATAGCTCCTCGCAGCAGTTCTACGATTCCATAACCTACACCTTGGACGCCCACGGGCAACATATCGTACGTGTCGTTACAAGAGTTTAATTATAGGAAGTAAATACTAAATAGTTAGTAAAAGATAAGAAATAGAATATAGCAATTAAGCTAGAATTATAAAAAGTATAAATAAAAATTAATAGAGAGGGTAATTTAGTATAGTTACTACCTAACAGGATCTTATACGTTATATCTTTAAGTAATAATATAGTATTACTAAAATATAATCTTCTAGTATACCTAGTATTAGTCTAGGGTAGCCTTATTAACTTATTTAGAATTAATAAAATACTACTATATACGCTCTTATTAGATATTATAGTACTAATTATTATAATAAATAAAGATATTATACCTATAATATAAACTATATACTAGCCTTTAACTTTTAATCTAAATAGAAGTTTATATAGGGATAGGTTACGTTTTAGATATATTGCCCTTAACCTACTAAGATCTTATATAATACTATAGTATAGAATAGGAGTTAAGGCTAAAGCTAGAGACTACTATATATTTAGGATAAAAGCGGATATGTAAAAGTATAATAAGAACCTTTTTAGTCTATTCTATTATAAGTTAATAGAACCACTAAATAGTAATAAGATTTTCCTAGTTATATACTTTAGATAAAATTTTATAGTAGTTACTAGAATTACGCCTTTCCTAGTATAGGATAGTATAAGTTAGACTATCAGAATCCCGAGCCTAGAGTAGATAGAACTAGCGCTAGCTACTAGACGCTAGAGATTAGGTTAGTTTATAGATAACTTATAGAACTATAATAGTATTAATCCTCTTCTAGGTCTACTTAAGAACCTATAGGCTAGTAAGAAAAGTAAAGCAACTAATATAATATAAAAATAAACTAAGGCGCTTACTATAATAGTATACTAAAAGAAATCTAAGCTTAATAAGAATAAAAAAATATATAATAATAGTTATAAAGGCTAGTAACTAACCCCTTATAAGCTAACTTTATATTAACTAGTAGTAAGATCTTTACTAAGAAAATAAAGGTTAGATAACCTATATATAAAGTTCGAGTAGAATAGCTTGTTTAAGTAAGACTAGGATTCGATATTACTATATAGTAGGCTAATATAGTAAGAAGGCTCGGGTTTTAAGGTATCCGAAGACTTATAATATATAAAGGTAGTAGAATCTCTAAAAGCTTATCTCCTACTAAGTGTCACGATTACGAAATCGTCAGGTGACATTTGGGACCATGGGCCCAGACAGCACTTCGCTGACAGGAGAACCCATTGGTATTTAACCAAATAGTAAGGATCGGGTGGCTGCATCAGGCTAGCCAGACGATCCAAGGAATTTCTCAGCGACCAGAAATCACGTGACTATATCGACTTGATGGATTTTATCGATAGCGATGGTAGCGATATATTGGGAACGAAGGTTCTATATAAGACTGGCACGTCTGCCATTAGATAGGAGCTTCGTGCTCAACTTAGTTATCAATCTTATCATATTAGTTTGACATCTTTGATACAAGTAACGAGTTCACTTCCAAGTGAACAACCCGATAGTCTTCTTCTTATCATAGCATACCAACCAGCGAACACCCAGCCAAGTTTAGTTAGCCAGTTTGAGTATTCGTTACACTAAGTCTCTTTCACACCTTTATACCGTACTATATAGTACCTTTAACAGGAATATAGTAAGCTAATTAGTCTAGCGGCGGATTTATAAATAATCTACGTTACGTATACCGATACTTAATATATTATCGATACTTAATATATTATCGATACTTAATATATTATCGGATATCTGGTTCTTAGTAATATTGTATCGTTAATATATTTCCGATACGTTATATATCGAGTACCCCCCCGATACGACATCGATATATCGACGCCCAGGTCTGCATGATACTAATACGGATACAGCAGAACAAGACAGCACAAAATGAAACGCACCAAGTAAATTAGATTACCCGTACAAGAATTCTGGATCATAACTTATAAGCCTTCTCTCGGCTAGATTTCGAGCAAGATATATCCTCGGACTATTTTATTCTGAAATTATTTCCGAGCTTACCGGTGCTCATTGACGTGTAGTAAAATCAACTCTGGGTCGCGGTCGACCCATTGTACTACAGACAACGACATCGGTGATTAAATCCTGAGAAATCCGAATATTTGATCTCTGTAATCTTGAGTACGAGTTCGTGGATCATAGGTATGCATGCGTGAAGAAAGCCCTGGCCAATCACAAGAATAAGTGAAGTGCTTACCTAATATTGCCATCCACCGACCCCCTCCCCGCCTCGGCAACCGGTGAACCTTATTTCTCAGCCTTTAAGCTCTCCATCCAACTACAATTGACATCATCTATCACACCATTCTCATCGGACAGACGCTTCTACAACTTCTCTGTGACCATGTCTGCAGACGACCAGGCATTTCTGGATGTGGTAGTTTGTATCTTACCAATTTTATAAGCAACAGCTAACATGAATAGCTCTCCTCGGTGCCCAACGATATAAAGAAGTACTCGAGCGATGTTGCAGATTATGTCGATAAACATCTTAACCACGTTTCCAATGTCCTGAGAGATACTTTGTCATCTTCTCCATGGATTCCCGAATCTGCGCGTCCAAGACCACCCTCACCCCCTCCACGAGCCTTCCCCTCCAGGGTTTCTTCACCAGCATCTTTATACGAGCGAGTACAGCACTGGGTTAGCAACAATAAGCTTCTCACGACCGCTATTGTGGTTGCTGTTGGTGGGGCCACATATTATGTTGTGACGAAAAGAACAAACCGGAAGAAGCGCAGAGCGAGGCGATCAGGAAGTGGCGCAAGAGTCGAGGTTGTGGTTATAGCTGGATCGCCATCAGATCCAATAACTCGCTCTGTTGCGCTAGATTTAGAACGAAGAGGGTTTATTGTTTACGTAGTATGCAATACTATTGAGGAGGAGATGCAAGTGCGCGGCGAAGCTCGTCCAGATATCAAGCCATTGTCGATTGACATCGTGGACGTAAGTCTCTTTTCACACTTCTTCGACACATCTAACAAAACCACAGCCTAGCAGTGCCCGAGCATCTATCGACCGATTCACAGAATTTCTCTTCAGACCTCATACCGCATTTGCGGGGTCCAAAACCCACCACCTAATACTCCGCTCGGTAATCTTCATACCAGGAACCACATACCCCTCCCAACCAATAGCCACTCTTCCACCGGGCACTCTCTCCGACCTTCTTAACACCCGTCTCCTAACCCCAATAATAACCCTGCAAAACTTTCTCCCTCTTCTGCAAGACCATCCACTCCCACAACCACAACTTCTACCCCCCGGGGCTCGTCCGCCAGTCTTCAAGCCTTCCGTCCTTCTTCTCACCCCCTCAATAATACCCTCCATACAACCCGCATTCCATCTTCCCGAATCCATGATAGTCTCGGCTCTCTCATCATTCTCCACAGTTCTCGCCTCCGAACTCGCACCCCTCGATATCCCAGTAACCCATCTCCAACTAGGAACATTCGACCTCCGCGCCTTCGCGCCACACAACAACAAGCAACTTCAAACTCTCAGCTCTGCACGCGCGGAATCCCTGAAATGGGATGAAAGCGCCAGACTTTCATACGCAAAGAACTTCAATCACGCGAATAGAATTAAGAGTGCGATAGGGCAGGGGACTTCTTTAAGGGTATTGAATGACGCTGTTTTCGATGCTATGGTTTCGACGAGGGGAGGTGTTGTGAGGGTTGGTGTGGGCAGCTCGGTTTATGGATTGATTGGAAGGTGGGCACCGAGTGGTCTTGTGGGGTGGATGATGGGTGTTAAGCATGTAAACGTTGGGGCTCAGAAAGCGGAGTTTGGACGAGGTGGATGGTTTGGGAAGAGTCCGGGGGAAGTCACGACTACGGTTACGACTACCAGTAACTCTAGTGGTTCAAAGCCAGGGTCAAGAGGTAGTTCAGGGTCGAGTAGCAGTAGTTCGGGCTCGACTGGGAGCTCGGACGAGAAGATGGAGCATAGTGAGTATATTAATGTTTATGACCACCCGGAATCGGAAAATATCTGGAGGGAAGAGGGAAAGCGGGAGGGTTGAATTTGAGGTTGGGATTATACGTCTATGAGGACGAGCACACGCAATGGGATATACGGCACGGCGTTCTCTTTTTTTATCTTGTTAGTACCTGGTTTGGGTTGGATGGATTATGATTTTGGAATGCATGATTTGGTGGGAATTACATATATGGAATTAGCTAGGTAGCTAGGTAGCTACATGGTGTGGAATACTCCATTCTTTCATCCATTCAGGGATTTGAATATGATTACCATGCTATGAAAAATTGGGATATGTCTTTATTGTGATTTGTACTCTTATTCGATGGTATGTACAGTACATAAGCTTACCCTGTTTGGTATAGCATAGAGCTCACGTATGCTAGCGAGGTAATACAGCTACACTTACTCCCTCCTCCCTCTTACCCTCCTCTCATCCTCCTCGCTCACATCTTTCCATCCCTCAAAAGTTCAAAAAATCTCCCTCTCCATCTCCTTCTATATCTCCATCTACATCGCGTTCAAACCTTACTATATAGGTGAATGAAATATTGAATTAATCCAATCTAATACAATATAATCTGATCCAATCCAATCTTATCTTAGCCCTTAGACCCTCTTTATAAAGGCTTTTGGTAGCCTACCGCACTCTACTCCACTCTACTCCACGTGTTGTAGATATAACTTTACAAACCTAATAAACTTAGCAACTAATATCCCACCTCCCCATCTATATCCCTTCCTTCCTTTCCTGGTTACACCCACTTACCCACCCACTTACCCACTCACTCACTTACTCACTTATCAACCTACCAGCCCACCAACCCACCAACCAACCCATCCATCCATCCATCTCTCTCTACGAAAAACCACGAACCTACTATATAGCAACAACACAAAGTAAATTAACAAAGTAAGTTAACAAAGTACCTAGGTACAGTACTGTAAGCCAATTTCGATTCTACCTACGGAGTATATACTCGTACCACCTATGTATTACCTATGTACTCGTAGTAGTATGATAATTTATAATTTATAAGGAAGGAAGGAAGGAAGGTAGGTACGAGTATGTAGGACTAGGACCGGGATGGCGAGATAGGTAAATACTGTAGTAGGCTGGTAGGATGGTAGGTGGGAGAGCAATAGGTAGGTAGCTAGGTAGGTAGGTAGGTAGGTAGGTACTGTGGTTTCTTATGGAGTCTTGTGGTATGAAGTTCATGTCGTATTGTACCGTAATGTAATGGAATCTTACTATATAAAGAATTGCCTATCCTATAATAAAGCTTAGGTTAGGTTGGGTTGAGTTGCGCACGTTACTAAACTCCCACAACTATCCAATTATAATCTTTACAATGGAAGAGGCAGGTAGAAAATTCTTTGGGTCGAATGATAATTAGAAAAGTTGAAAATTTTGATTCATATTAACCCCACATCTATCCCTACGTTCCAAGTCTTGATGCCAAGCATGAGCCTCACTTGAGGAACCTCCATTCGCTATGTCGAAATTTGAAAATTCTAACCGAGATCCCCTCATACACATAAAGTATCGCCATCTCCCTCCCTCCCCAAATCAAAGACGTCGAAACGTCGAATATCCGCTTTCGACGAGAACGAAAATGGTACGCCGGCCGCCGCGATTTCGAGAAAAAGCATGGTACCTCATAACACCCAGGCTCATGTAGTATCGACCCCATTCGGATAATGGCCGACCCAAAATCCCATCCTTCGGGCCCGTCCACTTATGCAGTGAGACGGCGTAGAAAAAAACAACCTGGTGTTGGACAGGAGCGTTTTCCATTTGGGGGCTCGTAGTTATGTCGTGATCAATCCCAGTAGCCGAGTACCGTAGTACTCGCTTTTGGTCCAAAGAGCGGTAACATCGAGGGATCGAGGACTCCAAAGTATTGTGGCTGCGGTTGATACCACCGTACGAGTGATAGTATTATTGGACTCGACAAAACGAGGTTAGTAGATGTCGATAATTTCGCATAATGCAGCAAGTTCATTTCGCTACCAATCTTGCTCCCGTCTAATCGGCGATTATGCGCTTTGGGGCCGTTTTGTAGTATTTTCTCCGGGCTGCGATCAATAATGCCCACGACCTCGTTGTCGTCTCTGATCACCTCTACCCCTTCCGCCACCAAAGCCACCACCCCCATGCCAACGGCCTCTACCGCGACCACCACCCCCCTCACCACCTCCAAACTTCTCACGCTCCCTCTCTTCTTCCCGCTCTGCATTTTCGCGTAATATTCTTTGTTCCTCAGCAATTTCTTCTGGGTCCCTTTCCACTCTAACGGTTGGTTTCGCTAAATCTGTCGGCCATCGAGGATGCGCTTTCTTGCAATTCTTACCATCGGGACAAAACCCAGCCAGGTAAAATTCACATAGAATCTTACGCACATGCTTCTTGGAGCAAATCGGTCCCAAGGGACAGAAGCCCTTATCGTAGTGCGGACAGGGAGGGAGTTTGGAAGATGGATCAATGTGAAGGTAAAGGCATTCATCTGCAATAGAGCGTCAGCATATATCTCTCCGGATTTAAAGACGAGAATGATTCTTACCTCCATTTGAGCAATACCCATTCCGTACAAAGAAGTTGCACTCAGGCATCTTCCGCAGGTTGTACTCATGCAAAAACTCGCAACTTTCTCCTTTCTTGCATAGGCCCCTCAACCAATGCTTGCAGACTAGGTTGTTGAAGTTGGAGTTGCTGTTCGCCGATGTATGTTTATCCGGGCAAGCTGATCCCAAAGGACAATGTCCTTGCAAGTACGCTTTACAGGTCGGCCGGTTTGGAGAGAGGCCATGGCGGTAGGTCTCGAAAAGGCAGGGCGTAAAGGCGAAAGTGTACTGAGGAGCTTGATGTTCAAGAATTTGCCGTGACAGGTCTTTGGCTCCTGGGCCTTGAGAAAGGACGGCAGTCATGGCAAAGGTGTGGAATAATGTCTTGTTTCGTTCAAGGGTAATTTTATGCCGAGGGATGTCCCTCAAGGTGTAATTATGCGACTATAGCACGGCAATGTTGCAAAGATGGAGGTCGGGGATTATGCGGGAGACGGGCGTGGTAGCAACCTAAGCTCTGCAGGCGCGCTCTATGCCTTTCAAAGTCAAGATAGTCGAGATAAGTGCCGAGTGGTTGCAGAGCAGAGTCACAACGCCAAAATAGTTTATTGGTAGCACTAAATACCAAGAAGAAGAGAACAGTGGTGATTTGCTGCCGCGACTTGAGGTAAGCAGCTCGGTGTCAGCCCTCGTCAGCCCTCGGTCGACGCTGGAATGTGGACCGGCAGGAGGAGGGGCAATCGAGGAGGGGACAGAACCAGACAAGGCGAATCGATATGGACAGGTTTTGGCTAAAGGAGGGTATGGGAGGAGAGATAAAGAGGGTGTCGTGGGTAGGCAGATGGGAAAGGTGAGCAGGAGGTTGAGATAGTGTTGATGGAGTGTAACATGAAGGGCGCGGTCAAGCTACCATGGCCCTGCAGAAATTCCATCTGACTGGGGAGAGCTTCCATGAGCGCCAAGATACCCACCCACCTTTACCGGCCGAGGGATTATCCGAGTCACGTGCCTCGATATCATCTCGGCTCAACCCGCCTTCCCGAGATTGATTAGGTACTTCCACCTGGGCAGAGTACTCGTATGTTAGGTAGGCAGTGACGAGAGGGGCATTTCTTCCGTTGACACCACACACTATCAATACTCTGGTACCTTTCAATCCGACCATGCTGTACAGTTACAATTTAGGCTCTGGTGCTGCTACTCACACAAGCCCACGCCCAACTGCAGCTAGGGTCTCGCTCTGTATACCGTTGCCAATAACAGACGATGCCAATTTCTGGATGAGACATTCCGACGACTTGGACGGTGGCCTCTCCTGGCAGGGAAGAACGGCGCCAGCTTGGAGCACATTGGCTGAACTCTTGCTGTGCAGCCAGAGCTTGTTCGGGGTGGATGGTGTGTGTGAGATTATCGATTTTGATCATCTTGGGAGCATCGTGGAACCCACCATCATGCCAGACGACCAGTATGGCAAGTCAACATCGTAAGGGATTGACGTGTTGATGTTGGCTTTTCCGTCTACGGCGGAGGATTGGATAGGTCGGTTCCTATTAGTCCATGGCTCTGGTACAGTACAGGACTATCACACTACCAACCTACTTCTACCTAGCTTTGACAGCCGGCTTCAGAGGAGGGTAAGTAGTGGGGAAGGGAGACAACTACCGGTACAAGTGTACAGCGTAGCATCGAAGAAGAATATATATCAGCCTTGATAACGCCAGCTGTTTTGCCGGATCAGGTGAGAGATGTCAACCCACGATGCTGCTATACATTCCTGTTTTGAGGAGTACCTACTTGAGTACCTCCCATGCCCATTTTCTTGCCCAGATACAGTATACACTGCTGTACTATGCTGTGCTATGTTGTACTATGCTGTGCTATGTTGTACTATGCTGTGCTATGTTGTACTATGTTGTACTACGGTCTGGACCTAGGAGGAACACTTGGGGAGATCTGCCTTCATACCTTCCTGCCCGAGGCGATGCTGCCAGCTGCATCGCACATCACAGCGAGAAGCGCAAGCCACGCCTAGAGAGCTGCTTTCCTTGAGATGACGCCTGTAACAACATGGACCCTTCTGAGAGAACATGGCGAATCTCAGGGTCCTCAAAGGGGAAGATTACGACGCCCCGCGAAGCAATAACGGAAGCTTTTCTGCTGTGCAGCCCAAGATTTCAGTGCTCCTCGGCGGACGAACCACTCGTAGCGAGTCTGCTAGAGCCTAGAAACGAGAAGCTGGCCTGCTACTGCTGCGTGTACCTGCACCTCAATGACCAAGTTCTCAAGCTCCTTCGATCACTTGGCTGGGGCCTTGACGGCGAGGAAGGAGCGAGTCCGTACTGTAGCCTTTTTGTGCACTGGCGTGTTGTGCGTGGAAGCGCCAAACAGGCCCTTGCTGTACTCGAGTAGCGTAGGTAGGTAGCTGCTACCTACTGCTACCCCACCAAAAAGTCATGTTGACCCCTCATGACGAAAAAGCTCCATGACCCCTCCTTGGCTCCACTACAACCAGTGAAGACAGTGCTCACCACCACCACCATCACCACCACAGCCAGCCAGCCAGAAGCAGGGCACATCTCGACTTGGGAAACCCCCGAACAGCAACCCAATAAGGCTTCAAGACTTCCAAGCACATTCCCGGTCCGTTTGCACTCTATCTGTGCCTGCACCTGCACCTGCACCCCCCATCACAATCTCGCCAGTGATCCCAGGTGCTGCCGCTTGGTGACGATCGCTGTCCCCCCCAGCCGATGGAAGATCCTTGCGACTACCACGCCAGCTGTCAATTCTCACATCACGAAATGAAAGTAGCAACCTCGTAAGTTCAGACATCATCATCATGCTGCTCTCCCCTTTGTGGGCGGTTCAATGACTACCGAGTTGATGGTACGAATGACACTGAGTTGGTAACATCCGAATGCTTCTGCGGTTGTGGAATGGCCGGGTCGAGAGAACGGTACTTGAGAACTACGAGTCAGCGCTACATGCCTACACGGCATTTCCAGATAACGGATGAGAATTCCATGGCAGTCGCTGCCCTCCAACGCACGCCGTATTGACTTAATATGGATATGGAGGGTGGCCCTAACCCTAAGATACAGAACTCTACAGCAGTTGGTAGGGTACAGACAGCCATGAGGCAGGCTACAGGACAGTACAGCATCGAGAGAGGCTGCACGAACTCAACGGTAGTATGTGCATATGTGGGCGTATCGCATCCTTTCCGGAGGTACGTCCAAGATATTCGAAGCCATCATGCCCCTCTTCCCTCTCTCTGAGACTCTCCCCTCTGTTGGTTCAGCCGATGAAGCACCGCAATGCACCTTCATCTGCATCTGGCCTTCTCGGGCTGTGAGAAAGTATCTCCGAAGACGCTGATGCTATCGATGCCATTCCCTGGCCCTGATCTTGTATGTATGTATGTATAGTATGTACATCATGTACCTGTGCCATTCCTCCTCTCACTCCACTTGATCCGCATTTCATCCTCTTCCCGCAGCTCAACATGCAAATACGTTTTCCGGCTCAACTGCCACTTGATGGGAGGGAAGGACCCGTTTTCGGGAAGCTTCTCGAGGTCAAGCCCTGTTTATGTTCACAATGTCAAGGAACTTCAGCCAGGCTTTTGTGTATATATGCATCTTGAGAGAACCAGGCAAAGGATTGAACGAAGGTCTCCTCTTCACACTCGACAATCGTCCTTGGTCACGCATCTTATAGGTCTTGATAGTCCACCTAACCTAGGGCCATACTACAAATACGCCACTCCACCGAGGGAAAGCCAATCGCCACTTTCACCTTTCCACAACCACGCAACAATAATCAATGAGCGGTAAGCCGTGAGCATGTGTGGTGGACTTAGCTGATAATATCAGACCTACCCTTCATATATATCCCTTATATATAAGCTCCCGAAGCTCTTGTTTTCACCAACTGTCTCGTCAGTATTGAAGTGTACCATTGAATACTCTTTTTGGCCAACTGCATTCAGCCCCTCGGCAGACTGAACCAACATAAGAACGTGGTTCTCCACACACACGAATCCATTTCCAACAAACAAAAGCCGGCTTCCGAAAGAGGAAGCACCAACCGGCTCTCCTACGTCAACCATATCGTTTTTAGACGACATTCACTTGACTGCCGAGTTAGACTACATCTGGATCAGAGCACAGGAGATCAAGCTTGGGATATCAAACTTGGCTATAAAACATGAGTTACTACGGTCCTACTCCTCCACCTATTCCATACGACACAAGACCGGAGATGCGAAGACCCTCGCAGCCATCTCTAGATGCTAGTCTTCAAAGTCTTACTCGCAAGAATGCTGTCTATTATCCCAATTACCGAGTCTACCGTGGAGAAACACCAGCAACACTGAACTACCACTGCATCAACCATGTCTTTTATGCTTTTGCTCAAGTGTCACCCGATGGCATTGTATCTGTAGGTCTTTGCCCAACTTGTATATTCTTGGACCGGGTCTGATGAAGTTTAGTTGAACGATGAGTGGGCGGATGCACAAATGCCAGTAGACGGAGCGACCGGATGCATCGGATCTTTTATGCGACTGAAGCAAGAGCACGAGTATCTCAGGGTAATACTGTCAATCGGCGGAGGAGCAGCAAGCCAGAACTTTGCGAGAGTAGCAGCCCATGCTTCAACCAGAGATACATTCGGTCGTTCTGCAAGAGCGTTAGTTCAAGCATCCGGGTTTGACGGAATCGATAGCAAGTACTCTCACAAGCACTAAATCTTCCCTCTGACAGGTTATCTAGTCGACTGGGAGCACCCATCAGATCAAATCGAAGGCCAGAACTTTCTCTCCCTCCTAGCAGCCATTAGACTTTACCTCCCAGACAATCAATACCTCCTCACTGCTGCTCTCCCAGCCGGTCAATGGGCCCTGCAAAACATCAACCTATACAAAGCACAAGACTACCTCGACCTTCTCAACCTCATGGCCTACGATTTCACTGGTTCCTGGTCCGAAAAGGCTGGTCACCACGCACAGCTGTACGCAGGGAAGCCTGGTGAACCATCCAGTGCCGCAGCTGTGGATTACGTTATTTCCACCGGTTTCCCAGCGGCAAAGATCCTGCTTGGTGTTCCGGTTTATGGAAGGAGTTTCTTGGGTACCAGTGGACCAGAGCATTCGTTCACAGGACATGGAGGCGAGGAAGGGACATTTGAGTATAAGTACTTGCCGTGTGCGGGGACGGAGGAGATTGTTAATACAAGGGTTGTCGGGGCATTTTGTCATGGAGGGGATGGAGAAGGAGGATGGGTTACATATGATAATCCGGAGACGGTGAAAATGAAGGCGGGATTTTGTAATCAGAGGGGACTTGGGGTATGTGTGATTTCCGTTCGATCCCTTTTCTTTTTCTGTTGTCTCTACCAATTATCTCTTTCCTTCCCGCATCTCTTTCTTGGAGTCTGTTCGCTTCTGTGTCCGATCATGTATTGACAATACGTTTCAGGGCCTCTTCTACTGGACCGGAACCGCAGATGTCCCAAGTGGACCCAGGAGTCTCGTCTCGGCTGGCTTCAAGGCTCTACATGGATCTTGAAGGGCGCGCGCATCTGTTTGTTTACGAATTTACGAGAAATAACGTTCCCTATTTCATCCGCCCCCCTCCCTCTTTGTAATTTTACGAAAATCGAACCCGCTTCTTCCATATGGATTGGGAATCAGCATACTGGAAACAAGCAAGCAAGCATGTACGCATAGACTGGGGATTGGCGGAATGTTTTTCTTTGCATTTATGGGTGCTTTTGCGTCTTGCGTCTTGTGGGGGGAGGAAATGGGGGGAGGAATCTCCTATGCTTCTATGAATGGATGGAGGGGCTTTCATGACGCATGACTTTTTCATTTTTTTTTTTTGGAAACGGCTAATTATGCTACTCTTGCGGAAAGTAAAGCAAAAATGTCAATTTTGGTTGGTATTGGTATTGGCGATGTGTAAGTGAGTGAGTAGCTACCTGATTCTGATTTCCTAAATGGATGTGGTGAAATGGAAAAGCTTATTATACTGCACTATGGATGAATCGATAGCCTTTTGTTGTTGTTGTAGTTCATCCCTCCCCTCGTCTGGGGCTGGATCTTTGACTTGTTATATGGTTGATACCGAGTATGTATCAGTACTCTTACCTGTCATACAGTATAGTACAACTAGCTACAGCTGCAGATACGACATCATAGGTACCTATGTACAGCATGATATCAGATGGTTCATGGATTCGTGGTTCGTGTCTCGTGGTACAGCAGAGACGGGCGCATGTGTATGTTGTGAATCCTAGAGATGCGAACACAGCAGGTAGCGGGCGATAGGGTGAGGTGAGGTGATGAGTATATAGTAGTTGTACTTGGCCCGAACCAGAGATCTAGAGATCTTGGTTCGTGTATGGTTATGAGATTGAGATTGAGATTGAGATTGGATTGAGTTTTTGGGGTTTTGGGAGGGAGGAGGGGGGAAGGGAAGTGACTGTGTGCATGTGCGTATTTTGGATGGGAGTGAGGGGGTGGGGATGGGATGGAAGGGGATGGGATGTTGTGTGATGTCTTGTGCGTGAGTTGAGTCCTGTAATCGTTTTTTTTTTACTGTTCAGGGAGGGGNATGGGATGGAAGGGGATGGGATGTTGTGTGATGTCTTGTGCGTGAGTTGAGTCCTGTAATCGTTTTTTTTTTACTGTTCAGGGAGGGGAGGTGATCACTGGTCGCGACCGCGGTGTTGGGGAGTGAGGGGTTGGGGTTGGGGTTGGGATGTGGGGCGTGATTGATTGTAAGAGGAGGTACTGACGTCAATGTACCTGTCTGTGTCTAGCTAGCTACCTCACATTCAAGTATTTTAGGTTTGGTTTGGTCAGGTACATACTTACCTGCTTTTTTGGAGAGGGGATGGAGATTGGTAGGAGGGAGGTAGGTATTTGTTTAGGAGAGTTGGGGTTTGTGCTGTACCTAGGTAGGTAATGGAGTCTATGATGATGATGAGGACGAGGACGAGGATCTTTGGGGGTTTAAAGGTTATTCTTTGTAGGTACGGGGACTTAAGTACTGTGCCTTTTTGCGACTGCTGCTACCAGAACTGTGCCTGGGGTCGAGATGAAAGACCCTTGGACGGTACCTAGGTAGGTAGGGTAGGTACAATCTAGATACTGTTCAAAGAGTACGGGATGTACTCACACCCCATTGGTCGTATTCTCATCGCCGTTTTTTTCGGACATATGAGGGATTGGTAGGTTGTGGTGGTTGTGCCTTGATTTCCACAACGTGGATACCTCACCATCACGTACCTATTCCTTTTTTTTGGTTTCCCTATGTACTTTGAGCATTTTTCATTTCATTAGATTGTTTTTTTCATACGTACCTACGTACCTAGTTTTTCGAGTCTGCTCTGCTTATTATTTTAGAGAGAGAGAGAGAGAGAGAGAGAGAGAGAGAGTAGATTGGTTTCAGTCATCGGTCCTTTAGCACACCACATCCAGTTTCCTCCTTTGTACGGCACCCTTCTGCTGCGGTAAGTTCGTGATCTTCCCGGCGTCTCGTGGGGAGAACTGATGATGAGGGATAGGAAGAGAGTATTATTGTACTGGGAGGGGAAGTGAAGGGAGTAATTTATTTAAATTGCTTTGCATTGCTTTTGTTTCGTGGGAGGGAATAGAGATGAAGAGTTGTACACCAACTTCACCATTCTCACACCCAACCTACGCAGTAAGAAGCACCTCGAGAAACAGCCCACACACAACAACACCCTCAACTCACCTCATACCCATCTCAAACAAACAAACACACCCTCCCCTCCTCCTCAACCAAAAAAATGACACCACCCACCCTCCAAATCAGCCTCCGCAACACCTCCACCGCCCCCCAAATCTACGCCTACATAACAGGTCTCTCCCTTGTCCCCTCAACACTAAACCAACGCTTCCTCCTCCAAGCCGACGGCCAAACACCCTATTTCCCGTCTTCCCCCTCCAGAAATGGCGTCGCTCTCGCGGCCGACTGTGGGATCCCGCTTGGGGGGCCGGGAACGGAACGGATGGTGAGGATTCCGTGGTTAGCCGGGGGGAGAGTGTATTTTTGTTATAATGACCGGTTGGTTTTTTTGTTGAATCCTGGGCCTGGGCTTGTGAGTTTTTTTTTGGTTGTTTTTTGTGGTGGAGTGGAAAGAGGGGAGGGGGGAAAGGGGGGGGTTTGGAGAGGTGATATGAAGATGAGATGAGATGTTAATATGATATATATAGGTCGAACCATCAGTCTCCAANGTGGAGTGAAAGAGGGGAGGGGGGAAAGGGGGGGGTTTGGAGAGGTGATATGAAGATGAGATGAGATGTTAATATGATATATATAGGTCGAACCATCAGTCTCCAATCCTTCCGATCCCAACTACACCAAAACATGGGGCTTCTGTGAATTCACCTACAACACCAGCCAACTCTTCGCCAACATCTCCTACGTCGACTTCGTCTCCATCCCCATCTCTCTCTCTCTCCTCTCCTCCTCGGGCGTTACCCAAACCGTCCTCGGCCTCCCCTCCAACGGCGTAGACCTCATAGCCAATGACCTCATCGCCCAAAGCTCCACCGACGGAACAGGCTGGAAAAACCTAGTAGTGCGCGATACCTCCGGAACCGTAACGCGGGTTCTCAGTCCCAATACAGCACACGTGATGGACCCCAGCTTGTTAAAAGGATACTACGACGACTACGTAAATGCCGTATGGAACAAATACACCACCCAACCCCTCGTCATCGACACGCAAGCACAATGGGGTCTCCAATCCGGAACCATCATCTCCAACCTCCTCACCTTCCCTCAAATCGGCTCTTTCGCTAAACCCACCGCCACAGACATCTTCTCCTGCTCCACAGGCCCGTTTGCCGGGTCAGCCACCAACACCGTTGCGATGGGTGCGCTGACGGCGAGGATCGCGGCGGCGTTTAATAGGAGTACACTCCTACTTGAGGGGATGGAGCCGAAGGGCGATGTAGGGCTGTTTTATGGGGGAGGTGTGACGAATGTTTATGCCAGGTGTGTGCATAGGAGGAGTCGGGATGGGAGGGGGTATGCGTTTCCTTATGATGATGTTGCGGCCAGTGGGCAGGTTGGGGGAGATCAGGCGGGGACGGTGTCGGATGGGAGGCCGGTGCTTTGGAGTGTGAGTGTTGGGGGGTGGGAGTAGGGCGCTTGTTTTGGATTCTTTTTGTATTTTTCTTTTTCTTTTTGGAGGTTGAGGGCGGGTTGATGGATGGGTTAGACTGGATGGGGTTGGTAGATACGGGAATATGGATTTGGATTTGGATTTGGATTGAGTGGTATGGTATTGTAAGTAAATTTTCATCGTTCTCTTAGATTGGGATACGGAGTTTGGCATGTTGTGATAATGACTTTCATCACTTTCCCTTCTTTTTGTATATTTGTCGGTCACGGGTTAGTAGAGCACATACAATATCACAACCACAAGAGGAGAGACATGAATTATACATACAAAGGCGCATATATACATAACTCTCGACGCTCCGTCGCTACCTCTCTAATAAAAATCCCAATCCCAACAACGCTTTCCTTTATAGACCTTCAAATATCACTCTACTCTCTCTCTCTCCCTACTCTACTCTCTACTCTCTCTACCCTTAAACGAAAACATTATCCATGTATTCTCCAGTTCTTTTGTAACTTAAGAGTTCTGAGATCTTAAATACGGTGGTTAAAGATAAAGTTGGAAATCTCGAAATCTCGAAATCTTAATAATCTTCTGTATAGAAATTGATAGACTGTAAGTGCTTGTTGAGAAGCGAAGTAAGGGTGTTTTAATGATTGGGTTGCCGTATTGCAGGTTGGTTTTTGGGACTGGATTGGATGGATGGGGGGCGAGGAGAGGAGAGGGGAGGAGAGGGGTGGTGGGATGATGTTGGAGGAAGAGAGGTAATAGGAGGTTCAGGGCTTGGATTTTTAATTTTTTATAAGGGAGGTCTGTGTGAGTGGGTTGAGTTATTGAATTGCTAGGTTGTAGGTTGTTTTGTTTATTTGGTAAGAGGGTAGTTTATGTGGTTAGGGTAAGTTTTAGCTAGTATACGAGTAAGTGTCTTGGAATTAGAAAGTACTTGCTTGTGGTTGATTGTTGATTTGTTGATTTTGGATTAGGGTTGATATTTTAAAGTCTCTAGGGCTTATAAGGGTTTATATTTGATGTTTTTGTGTGTAGAGTAGATTGGTGGGAATCTATGACCCCCCTCGCTTGCTGTCTCGCTTGTAATGGAATGGGAGCTTCAATCCCTTCTCTTCTACTGTAAACTAGATGTCTTTATCTATTATAAACTTCAATCATATCGGCACTTCTCTTCTGAACAAAAAAACAAAACTCGATAAGTCAAGAATATTTGCTAATCAAAGTGAACAGGTCACATGATTATGGAGGGGGAATACTTATCGCCCAAGATATGAGGCCAACCGGGCAGCAAGGTTTCATAGCCTGATGACGCTGATCAGGCTGCGCAAGCAACCGACCAGCTGCATCAATTCACCTCTCATGAGCTCTAACAATCACTCAGCGAAACATAAAACCAAAACCTTCACCCTCAATACCATACAATCTTAAGCTTTCCACCACATCCGATCTCATCCCTCAATCTTCCTACACCCATCTCTTTCTTCTACCAACCCCTCATCTGCCACAATCCGATTCATCTCAGGTTGCCCCGCGCCAATCCACCAACCACCGTCGCTTGGATGGACCACGACGAGTTTGCCAACGTCTCATGGCAGAATGACCTAACAAGCCCTGATGAAGAAGTAATAATAGGAAGCCCTGGATCAGGCCATGTCATCCCGGCTATGGATCATTCAAATAATCAATCGGAAGCTCCTCATGGACAACTAGGAAATACCGCGGATGCGATGGATCTTGCAGGTGTGGGCGATGCGAGACTGGACTGCACAGTTACCGCTCCTATCAAAGAGAATGATGGCACGAAAGACGCATATGTTTCTTACTTGGTCACTACACATGTTGGTACTCCCAAGGTCCTTTAGTTGCTTATACTTCCCCCATCGGCCGGACGTCCTGTGTCTCATCCTGTGTCTCATCGCATTTTCTCCCTAACATGAAGTCATACAAGATTGGACTTTATCAGACATTTGCTAATCATCGCAGACCGATTTCCCATCTTTCCAAAAATCTACGACTTCCGTTCGCAGACGATTTACAGATTTTGTCTTCTTGTACAAGTCATTATGCAGAGAATACCCGGCGCAAGCGGTCCCGCCTCTGCCAGACAAGCACGCAATGGAGTATATACGAGGCGATCGATTTGGACCGGATTTTACGTCGCGACGAGCGAATTCTCTCCATCGATTTCTTGCGCGATTATCACTCCATCCAGTCCTCAGAAAAAGTTCCCTTCTCATTATTTTCCTCGAGAGCGTAGATTGGAATGCCACTATGAAAAGCCGTCCTCAACGGGGATCATCAGCATCCGATCAGGCCGCTGGTGGAGTCTTCGACAATTTCACAGACACGTTTATCAATGTCTTTACCAAAGTTCATAAGCCGGATAGACGGTTTATTGAGGTTCGGGAAAAGTCCGACAAACTTGATGAAGATCTTGGACATGTTGAGAAGATTGTGGCTCGTGTGGCTCGACGGGAGGGTGACTTGGAAACCGATTACAAAGATTTGGCAGAACAATTTCAAAGACTGCTTTTACTGGAGCCGGAAGTTGAGAGTGCCGTACATGCATTTGCTGCGAGTGTAGAAGACACATCGGCAGGGATGAGAAAGCTGAAGGAGCAAACCGATCAGGATTATCTGGGTCATTTGCGAGATATGCAGGCATACAGTACTACACTCAAGAGCCTTCTGAAAGCTCGGGAACAGAAACAACTTGATTTTGAACAGCTGACAGAATATCTTGCGAAATCTACCAACGATCTAGCCATACTGCGCTCGCCGGGTGGAGCTCATACCGGCACGGCAGGATTCTTTCGCAGCAAAATTGAGGATGTACGTGGGGTGGACCACGAGCAAGCACGCCGAGAACGGGAAAGGAAGCTGGATGTACGGATAGACGAGTTGACGCGTGGGGTCGAAGAGACCAAGAAACTTACGGAAGCTTTTGATGAGGAAGTGGTTCGTGAGGTGGAAATATTCGAGCGGATCAAGAGAATTGAGTTCAAGACGCAATTCGGAGGGCTTGCGGATGCACATGTTGAATTCTACGGAAATACGATTGATGTTTGGGAGAGATATATTAAGGATATGGAGAACCTAGGAGCACCGATTGCGTAGAGCTTGGGCTGGATGGGGCTGGTTCTTGAAGTGAACCGTTTGTATGTTCATATGTGGAAATGATATTCCCAGGCGATGGCGTTCCGGAGATAGACACTAATGGTATCTTTTCACCTTCCTTGGTCTTTGAGTGGCTTTTTCTGGATTTGGCATGTCCATATTGGGATGAGCATCCACTTTAAGGATCCGGCGTCATTATACATAAGTCATGTTTCTGACCTGAATTTCTAATACCGAAAATGGATTCGAGCGGACACAACTTGGGTCTGGCCAGCTTAAGGATTGTACAAGTTTAATTCAGAGTGACATTATGTGGATTAATTAGCTCAACCTGGAGATCTGTGGAGCGATGGCTTTCAACGTTCGGCAGACCGGGGCGTACTAATGTTTAGCCGCAAAATATCTAGGTCACCAATAGTAAACAAAAGGACCTATTTTCAGTAACGTGTGTATCTGATCTCATGGGAATCTCACAAAAATATATAAATACAAGAATACAAAAGTATTGATTGAATACAAAAGAGCACGTCATACCTCCTAGGTAAGTTGATTGGTGTTTCTGCTTACACAGCGTAAGGCTGAAATCGGGGGGGCCAGAACCTTCCGGTTTGGAATCAACCACATATTTTTGGCGGGGTCCTCAAGCACAACATCCCCAAGCCTCGACCCTTAGAAATCAACCCACCATCCACACAAAAGCCAACCTTCCCTTCTCGGGTCCTTCACTCTGTAATCCACCGTCATTGCATTCACCATCGTCATCTTTTGAACCTCCTTCCTCTACCAAATCTCGTCTGCCAGACATAAAAACAACCCCCCTCTTTTTTCGAGAAGCAACAAAATCTACGCATACCACTCGCACAACAGTCAAACTGTTTTCCTCAGCTTTAAATCGTACTCTCCGATCGAGCTTTTCGGGAATCTCGACCCTAACTGCTGTTTCTGGGTTCCAGCAGAAGAGCAAGACGACTACGCAGAATCTCAGTGACGGCGTGGGTGCGAAGGGTCTGCATTCTCTCTTGAACCAGGGGAAGAACGTGAGGAAGATGCATAGTAAGGTGGTCATCATTGGCTCCGGCCCGGCGGCGCATACAGCTGCTGTGTACTTGGCTAGAGCGGAGTTGAAGCGTGAGTATTCTCTAGTATGATAAGGGGAAAGAGGGGAAGCTAATAGCTTATAGCTGTTCTGTATGAGGGGTTCCTTGCCAATGGCATTGCGGCGGGGGGTCAATTGACTACTACCACTGATGTTGAAAACTACCCCGGTTTCCCTGATGGAATTGGAGGTACGGAGTTGATGGTATACTTCCCTTCCCGTCTTTGAAAAGTAGAAAAGACACTAAGGACTCGGCCACAGGATGCTATGCGTAAACAATCCGAACGCTTCGGTACTGAAATTATCACGGAGACTGTCGCCAAAGTCGACTTGTCCAAACGTCCCTTCAAATACTGGAACGAGTACGCCGAAGACAAGGAACCCAATACTGCAGACGCCATCATTATCGCGACTGGCGCCTCAGCTCGTCGCCTGGGTCTCGCAGGTGAGGAGAAATACTGGCAGAATGGAATCTCGGCTTGTGCAGTCTGTGATGGTGCCGTGCCAATTTTCAGAAACAAACCACTGGTGGTGATTGGAGGAGGTGATTCCGCAGCGGAAGAAGCTATGTTCCTCACCAAATACGGATCTTCAGTCGATGTGCTGGTACGAAAAGATGTTCTAAGAGCTTCGAGTATCATGGCGAAGCGGTTACTGGCACACAAAAAGGTTAATGTGCGATTCAACACCGTTGGACAGGAGGTCAAGGGTGATGATAAGGGATTGATGTCTCATATGGTCATCAAGAATGTTAAGACTGGGGAGGAGGAAACTATTGTTGCGAATGGGTTGTTTTATGCTGTGGGACATGATCCGGCGACTAGTTTGGTGAAGGGTCAGGTTGACACGGATGAGGAGGGGTATATTATCACGAAGCCTGGGACGAGTTATACTAATATTGAGGGTGTATTTGCGGCGGGTGATGTGCAGGACAAGAGGTATAGACAGGCCATTACTTCTGCTGGTATGTTTTTCCCTCTCCCCTCTCCTTCCTCTCCTTCCCTTTCCAAAATATCATATACTAACTCCACCCTAGGATCTGGATGCATAGCTGCCCTCGAAGCCGAAAAGTTCCTCTCCGAACTTGAAGATGAAGCAAACCCACTAGAGGAAGTCAATGCCGAGAAGGGAAATAGTGTCGTGGTTCCAGAGTACAAGTCCAACCCGCTCTTATGAATTGCGGCTGCTTGTGCTCCTGCGGTTGCGGTTGGTGGGCTGTACTGGCTCGCGGCGAGGCTGGGGCTGGGGATGGGTAGATGGAAGAAAGGGTGGTGGGATAGATAGATAGCTGGGCGGTCGTTCTTGGAGACTTGAATTCAATTTGAAGATTTTTTTTTTGATGATCTGTTTTTTGGGAGGGGGATTGTAGAGAATGTGAGGTGTGAGGTGTGAATGTGTGTTTCTTCTGGATCCTGGTAGGGGTCGGGTTGTGTGGGTGAGTGTGAGTGATAGGCTTTGCAATTGGTTTATTCTATTCCAATTCCAGAAGCTATGAATATTTGATAATCTTTTAATCTTCCCGGGATTGTCCTTATTTACTATAGCTGAACTTGTTTACACTTTTTATAAGCAGATCTTGATATTGAATATAGATGGATATTTTGTCTACTGTACAAGTATCAAATGTAACTTCCGTATTATCACTTAATCACAAATGACAAATAGTACTATCTATTCAAACCCTAGGGAAGTAGCGAAGTGAATAATAGACTGTTTGGTGGTTTTTTAGTTTCTGGTACAAGATTGTTGGGAGGTTTAAGTTTTCTGTTTTTATAGGAAGGAAGGAAGGGGAAGGGGGTAGGGGGTAGGGGGTAGGGGGAGGAAGATTTTTTTTAAAGTGAAAGAGATGGAGAAATTGGTGGGGAATGGTTTGGAATGTAGGGATGTTTAGAAGTTGTGTTGATCTAGACTGGGTGTAGTAAGATATTTAGGTTGGTTGTATGGTACTAGGGGTTTAGTATGATAATGGAGGTGCTGGAATGTGGAAAGAGGAAAGAGGAATTACCTTGGTTTATGTAATAAGTAGTTAGGAGTTGAGATTATGGAGAGTGGAATTATGGAGAGTGGAAGTATGAAGAGTGGAAATTTCTGTATCTGACAAGGATTGTTCGCTTGCTGATTGATTAAGTAAGTCAGTACTGAGAGCAGGGGTCCCAATACACTGACGCCCCGGCGTCAGTTTAGAGCTGACTAAGCGCGGGTTTTCACGCCCCCCCACCACCGAAA
>CAJVRM010000278.1:0-35319 GCA_911693285.1 Hymenoscyphus albidus | reverse complement strand
GGCTGGGTGTTCGCTGGTTGGTATGCTATGATAAGAAGAAGACTATCGGGTTGTTCACTTGGAAGTGAACTCGTTACTTGTATCAAAGATGTCAAACTGATATGATAAGATTGATAACTAAGTTGAGCACGAAGCTCCTATCTAAAGGCAGAAGTGCCAGTCTTATATAGAACCTTCGTTCTCGTGGAGCCTACGGGGAGCCCAAGATCCTCAAGCTCCTGCAAGCTCCAACGATCATGTGACCCTGTCACGTGATACTAACCGAATGAAATCCCTGGATCGCTTAGCTAGTCTAAGCTTCCCTATTTGCTATAAGAGTACTGATAGTGCTTGACCTTTCAGGACGCCGCCTGGTCTTCTCTTATCACGTGAACACGTGATTCGTGACAGGCGAATAGATTACGTGAAGTAGATCTAGAAGATATATATAATTTAGGAAATATATATTATATTATAATATATATCCTAGTAAGTTTTTAAGAGTATTAAAAATTTTAAAAATTTTAATATTCCTACTAAAAGTACAGTAGTCTATAATACTATAGACCCCCGGTCTATAGTGTTATAGACTCCCGTACTCCCACTGGGTAACATTACCTTAGAGTTCTAGATCAACTTTGTATTCTAATAGTCAGTGCACTGACTATTAGATTTAATGGCCCCAGAAAAATATAGCATTAGAATGGGTCTCAAATTCCAATTCTATCAATGGTTACAACAAGATAGAAAGCACATTGACTTTTATGTCAACGAAAACAGGTTTAGTACTTTTTGGAATAAGCGAGCCGTTCATGTTTATAGTTGGGATGGATAGTGACCCAGACGCACTTGTCACTTTGAGTATGAGATTAGTGCTGTATGTAATTATGCTTAGGGTCACTGCAATTCAAAGGGAGCTAGAGAGGGTTGTTCTCAGATGAATAAATTGCCCATCAAATTATAAATTATATTCCCTTCATCAAGATTGTAAATGCATAGCTCAAGCTTGAATCTGAAAGGAAACCGGTCCATTCACCCAGAACGCCACGCTCAATCTATGTGGTATAAAAAACAAAAAAATCATCGCTTCCCAAATTCCCGATACGTGACGATTGATCCTCCGCACCTAGTCGGAAGGAATCGATTCCCTCCGTGGCCCCTAGTTTGCTCCTTCATGTACCAGACAAAATATCCACTCCTCCAACATGCCATATCAAATGCTAACTCGAGCCACTTCCAAGGCCGGCCTTATTCATTCATTTCCTTCGTTACATACCTGAATTCTCTCATCGTGCCAGTCTGAATGCCTGAGTAGCAATCAAACTCGCAGCCCACATGCTGCCACTTGGTCCACTGTTTCCCGCATTGCCCAATCCCTTTTTAGCAAGCGGTGGAGCTTCTGGTGGTGGTTCGGTAGGGCTAGGAACCGGTTCGATGGGTGTGGCTGGTGCCGCTGGTGTGGACTTGACGCTAACTTGATCAGCGTGCAGAGGAGCTACACTCCCTGAAATTAAGAGTCCTTGGATCACTTCTAGCGCGCTCATTTGTTGTCCTAATCCCCATTTCCCGTCAAAGCCTGGCTCATACCATCTCGCTCCGCAAGTGACTCCATCGCTTGGTCCAGAACAGGCGTTTGCAGCTGCAAGAGCTGATGTGGTCAGCAGTTGTGCGGTTGATTGGGCGGTGAATGGTGCGATGACGCTGGTTGCCCACATAAACCTTGAGAGGTAGGCTTTAAATGAGAACTGATCTGTGTTGCAGGTGTTGACTTTCTCGCAGGCTGGTTCGTACATTATATTTGTGGCATTGTCGAATGGGCTGAAGAAGTTGGCTGTAGCATTGTAGAAACCTGTAGTTCTCTCCAGCCACAGAGCGGAACCATCTGTTAAGTTGTACATCATGGCCGCACCGTACATGTAAATACCTGCATTGTATGTCCAGATGAGCTTGACCGCTTCAGCGCAGTTTGTCGAAATATCAGCCCCGTCGAAAACGTGGTAATCTGGAGTAATAAGGCCTACATCAAAGGCCCATTGGTATGACCTCTCGGCCCATTCAACATAGGTTTGGTTTCCAGTGAATCGGGCTAATCGGGCAGAGAGCTGAAAAAAGGCACCGTTGGAGACGGTGTTCTTATAGTTGTAACCTTTGTTGAAGTCGAAGATTTGCCATCGTAATCCACCGCCGCAGTGTTCGGTATCCCAACGAACAACCTGAGTATTCCACAATCTCTCAACAAGTTGAACCCAGGTAAAATCTCCGCTTGGTTGAGGATAGTCCTTCTCAGCAGCGGACATGGCAGCAAACCCCCAAAATGCTTGGTCGTCGTTTCCTTCATCCTTTTCGTGTCGTGGCACCATGAAATCAAAGTTGGGACCGAACTGACTCTCAAGTGCTTGAGTCAGAACAGCATTGTATGATGAATCGCCTGTGTAATGAAAGTAGTCCATCATCGCCCCTAAAGCGAATTAGTAAAATCTCGGCTAAATTATAAGTACATAATCAATTTACCCCACATAGCACCTGCCTCCCACCAGTAGTATGGTTCTGGCAAGACACCCAACGTTTCTGGCGTGTTTGTGATGTTTCCTGTATAATAAGACATCATGCCATGGGCGATTGTGCTCGCGGCCGATTTGATGGAATCTGTTGCGTTATTAGTCCACTAGAATTCAAAGTACAAGATTGCCCGTTTGAAGGTTGCTCTCACCAGTGTTTGTCGCATCTAGGTCAACGGCAAGAACCACTGGCACAGCTCCCAGGAGCGTTGCACAGACTTTTCGTGAGAACCTCATGTTGATGTGATACTTCTGCGGAAACAAGGTAGTGACTGTGAGTGAAGAATATCTAGGAGTGCTTCAAATATGTAGATGTGTCCTTTGGTTAAGTAGTTCGTCCCAACTTTCTCATCGGCGTCAAACTGGGAGGAAGATGAGAAGGAAAATAAATACCTACCGGGATTGTGAGAGCCGACAAGGATAATACGGAATTGACGGCGTGGCTCACGTTGGGATTGACGCAGATCCAATCATCTTCCCGCTGACAATAGCATGGGCATGATGGGATGAGTCCATATTGGGTTCAAACGTGGGTGAACAAGCTCGAGACAGGGTGCCAAGCTACAATGGCTGTGCACCCACCCCCACAATGTTGTTTTGGAGTTTTGGAGTTTCAACGGAAAAAATCCAGCGAGGAAAGGACGAAGGAGGTTTCTGAAACACTTCAATGCCTTTTTTTAGCCACAGGAACCGAGTCAAAGGGCTGTGCCGGTACTGTAGGAATCCATTGGTGGCACAGAGGACGTGGAAGTTGGTTGAAAAACACATACAATAAAATACAACAACATCCTAGATACTCGGTACGGAGTCTGTAGATTACCACTGCTACATTACTACCAGTATGCACGAGTGGGAGTGAGCACTTTCCTATTCTATCAAGCTCGAATGGCAGAGTGATATCGAGAGCGAGAGCAGCATCAGGGGTAGCCAGAACTGAGAAGCCAGAAATAGGACCTGGCCACTGGTGCTTACCCGGAGCCCCATAGATTCCATCATTTCTAGCCAATTGATCCGCTTCTCAAAGTTGCAATGCCAATTCCTATGGCAGCACCAGCCTGTCGTTATCCGATACGAACCTCAAGTTCAGTCCAGTCTGGCGAGCCAATTTCAATTATGATGATAAGAGCTCTCTTTCAACCGCCAGACTCTCGTCGAAATTGTGGATTAACATTAACGTAACATTTGATAAGCTACCGCTGATGATTCCAAGGTGTTATCGTAATTCTATTGGAGTCACACAGCGTCGATTGAGAAATATTAGAAATTGTACTGTACTCTGTCCATAGCGCTGCGAGGTGAGGTGATGTTGTGAGAAGGTGAGGTTGTCAAATACAACTGGAAACACTCTTCCTCGCCTATGCGTACAGCAAATGAGAAGCCACTCAGACGCGTTCCAATTGACTTGAAAAAGAGCTCCAGCACCTGGGCACCTGCAGCCCTGGAAGCCAATAGTCACGTGATCTACGATGGCATCCCGACCTGGACCCTGCAGGGTGGACGGTCAAATTTCGGCGCCTATCTCCTGAAATGAGCGAAACCGCCTGACTGTAGCCTCCCGCATCAAGCGAATAGAAGACTTCGCCATGTCGAGAAATCATGGACTACGAATCTCTCCACGGCCCGGGAGTCTCCAACTTCTCCTCATCTCCCCCACGTAAGTTTCCCATTCAAACCTCGGAATTATGAAATATATTGACCGCTCTCAGATCGCATGCCAACCGTGTCCGCCGCACACGCTCTGCAACATCTCACTACATCTCCAACCAGATGCATTTCCACGGGATTACCTCCCCTTGACTTGGGTCTTCAAAACCGAGACCCACAGAGTGAGACTGTTGACCCTTTTTATGGCGGCGTTTCAAGAGGCAAGGTTACTGAGGTGTATGGGCCTCCTGGTGTTGGCAAAACTGCGCTTAGGTTAGTGTTTGTGAACATATATGAAGAAGCTCTTACTAAAGTTATGATAGTATGCAGATAGCCGCAAATGTGCTGCATGCTGGTGAGAACGTGTTCTGGGTAGGTATGTATTTGAAATATTCTCTGTTTCTTTGCTAGCTCCACTGCTATCCTTTTATATTGGGCTCCGTTATTTCTAAGCATGCTCTTCTCGTTATGTGAATTTGTTACAATGGAATTTCTTTGCTTCTTTGAAAAGTGATTTATGTTTGAATGAACCTATGTTATTTTCTACTGCATCCAAATCAATTCGTACTTTTTACTCCTTTCCAAGTGCCATCCTGACATTCATAGATGCTTCACATCCTCTACCTGCTCTGCGATTTCTCCATATTCTGGAATCAATCCAAGCAGCGAAACCAGCCTCACAGGCACCGGCATCAGAACCGCTCAATCCAAGAGATCTTCTTGAAAAGCTGATACACTTTTCAACACCAACTCTCGCTCACCTTTTGGCATTGTTTTCAAATCCCACAGACACCAATCCACCTCAGAATACTGGTCTTATTGTAATAGACTCATTCTCGACTCTCATGGGCACCGCATTCCCTCGGACAGCCGAGCCTCCAGCGGCGCCGAAAAAACCTGGTGGTAAGCACTCTTTCTTTTGGTCCCTTCCTTTCAGTCATTAACACCCAGCAGCCCCAAAACCACAAAATCCTTCCACTAGAAAATTTCCAATTCTTCAAAATCTTCTCAATACACTGCAAAAGATTGCAGCAACCCGCAATATTGCAGTTATCATCCTCTCCCAATGTCTTACCAAGATGCGACCGGGTATTGGTGCTATTCTTGCACCAGCAATTGGTATAACAGCTTGGGAACAAGCACTCGGTTGTAGAGTTGTATTGTTTAGGGACTGGGGATGGAATGATGAAGACGGAAATCCGGTGGATGGCGTGAGGTTGGCCCAGATAATCAAGGCGGAGGGTACAACTCTCCCAGAAGGACGAGGTTGGCTGGCGGGGTTTACTATCGGTGAGGTATGTCATCTTTCTCTCTTTCACTTTGTTATTTCTTCTGAAGCACACCTGGATGTTTCAATGTCTTTCAAGAGAAGGATCAGATCCTCTTCATCACAAATAATCCCTGCACTAGCGTTTTGCTCATTTCAGCTCTCATCAGAATGGACTGTCATCACTACCACTTCCATCATTCTCCGTCATAATACACCGACCGAGTTATCCAATCCATCTTGCAGCTCAAAATAATAATCAAAATCCAACTTCGACACCCCAAAATATCCCTCAGAAGCGCAAGCGTTCAAATGAAATACCCGATAGTGAGGGAGAAGACGACGAAGACTATGGATGGGCGGAAGAGGATGAAGAGGACGTCCCCGTAATGCCACCACAGTGGCAGGGCAGTGAGGATATTTTGATTCCGGATCCCGCTGAAAAAGAGGAAGAGGCCGAAGAGGAGGGAGATGATGAAGAAAACGAAGATGCAGATGCGAATGAAGTAGACGAAGATGGAAGGAAGACCTTTGAGGAAATAGCCGATAGTGAGGATGAACTTGCACTTTGATTGATTATAGTAACGCCCGAAATCAATGGGATAATCAGAAATACGCTAGGTACGTCGAGCGAAGATGTCTTGCTTGTCAATTTCAGTCAAAACTTCACGCTCCCAGGCTTCTTTCAAACGATATTATTCACTAGTCCTCGATACTCAAGTACCTAGGATCTGCAGTATGGTATTGTGTAACCGAACCCCACATTTGGTGCAACCTACCTATGATATCATCGCAAAGGGGAGTCGAGTACTCCACAACTTTGAAAAGGTCTAGTGCCAAATGGTGACTAGGCCCATCTCAGGATACAATAGTCTGATTCACTTCAAAGTAGCCATGACCGCCTTTCAGATGAAATGTGCAACTTCAGCCATCCGCCGCCACATGACGTAGTTGGTATCGAATGCACCCATCAACCCAAAAGTCCCCTTGAGCCTCTTCACAACTGACTTCCTCTTACTAAACTCTTAACACAAGTCCGATGCTCATAAGGCCTAGCGACAATGATAGTCACTAATCCACATCCCGCACCTGTTGGACCCGTTCCTCCTCCAGCAACCACCATGGCTCCAAATGTCGACAGTCTGGACGATGAACCAGAAGTTGTTGAAGCTGCGCCCCAAGAGATACCAACTGAAAGCCATGAATTGGCAAAAGCAGACCATGAGGAAAAAGGTGCTGCTCAGATAGATCATGGTCAGACAGAGGTTCGAGATCTTGGATGGGATCCGGAGGCTGAAGTGCCACAGCCTTTAGTTGGAGGACTTCCAAATGAAGAGTTGTGGACCTTGGTCAGGAGATTCAACAAGGTAAGATCTTATATTTTTACTTTGGGGCGTTGACATACATTGAGTTGGGACGCTAGTTGACGAGCTCTGAGTAGCAATTGTACCATGTTAAATCTCTCCCTGGACCTCCACTTGGAGGACTTGACCTGAATATTGCCGACGAGGAGGAGTTTTCTCCCGATAAACTACGAGCCAAAATCGAACGGCTTTATATGACAGTGGTCATCGGCGCTGTTAGTTTCTATAAGCACATCGCAAGACTTCGCTCATGGCGCGAACGGAACCGAACCCTCGCTTTCCTGGGGGTCTACTTCGTAGCATGGCTTCTCGATTTTCTCGTCCCGACACTCATCTCATTCATCATGGTCCTGATTGTTTATCCCAAGTCTCGAAGTTACTGTTTCCTGCCGGCTCCGATTGCTCTGATCGATTCCAAGACTGGAGGCGTCAAGAAGCCGAGTGCAGGGGTTTTGGGAAGCGATGACTCTTTGACTGGGGCTCCTGAGAAGCATCAAGGAGAGGCGGTTGAACAGGAAGCTAGTAATTTCGTTAACAGCTTTACCTCCATTGCCATCTCTTCGGCTTCCGGGAAACATCCTCAGGGAGATCCCCATAGTCAGGAAGAAGGAGCGAGTAGTGTTGAAGACAGAACCCCAGACCCTACAGATCTAGCGGTGGGTGCTGCGAATGCGAAAGACAAGGCTTCAGGAGGAAAGACGAATGCCGCGCATGATAAGACCAAGGAGCCTATGTCTGCAGCGATGTGGTCGAAGACTAGACCAGTTATGCATATCATAACCGATATATCAGATGGCTACGAAAGATTTGCCAACGCTTTATCGCCTACAGCACCATTCCCAAAGGATAAACCAAGAATTAAACTCGCAGCCGTTCTCGCTCCAGTTCTCCTCGTTTCCCTCTTTACCACCTCCTACATGTTCTACAAAATAAACGGATTCCTCATCGGGTTTGCGTTCTTTGCAGATCCGATTATCTGGCGTGGTTTAGATTACTTGAACCGAGAATTCCCACATTGGCAAAAGTTATTGGAGATCAGGAATACCCTCCTCAAAGGTGTCCCTACGAATGCTCAGCTTACCATCACCTTACTACGCATCGGGGAACACAACAAAGCTCCCCTTCCACCACCACCTTACTCGGGTCCACCCCCTCCAGATGTTGCACACGAAACCGCGGGCGAGGACCTAGATCATCTCGGTGAGTCTCGCTTCCCTACCCCCCATACAAATCCCTTCCTAACACACCCAGAAGGCGTCCCCTCCCACGAGCTCGCCTCCTCAATCCACCCCGAACCACTCTCCCCCGCCGTATCCGCGAAGAAGAAACACGGCAGTCGTCTCATCGGGGCCCTCAAATCCGCGACCAAGGGCGGCATAGAAACCATCCTCGGCACCGACCGCTTGAAAGCAGCAGCCGGCTCAGGACACGCCAAGAACCGGCTGGGAGTCCTCAGAGATGGATTGGAGAGGGGGGCTGGTCCTGTTGCGTTTCCGTGTAGGTACCAAGGGAAGAGGGGACATGCGTATATCACGACCACAGCGACGAGTCCGGCCCTGAGTTGGACGACGGAGAGGGAGGATGTGGAGCCCGTTTGGAGTGTGGCTATTGGGGATGTGATGGTTCGTTCTCCTCCCCCCCTTCTTTTCATTTTTATTCTTCTATTTTTGTGGGAGTGAAACTGACAGGGTGTGTACAGGAGATCAAGAAAGTAGGTGGGCTGGGGTGGAAGACTAAACCTGTTGTTGGGTGGGCGACGTCGAGGGAGATTGCGGATGGGATTATTGTTGTTGATAAGGAGGGGAAGACGAAGCATCTTACTGCTATTGCTTTACGCGAGGATTTGTTTAATCGTCTGATTGCAATGGGGGATCAGATGTGGGAGGCTTGGTAAGGTGGTGTAAATATACTGGTTCAGTACTCGTACAGTACATGTAATTTAAAGCGGTGTCATCATTGAAAATGGCAAAAGAGAGCTCCTCCCAGGGTTCAAATACCCGAGAAACTAATTCTGTGGTTGTTTAAACGAAAATCAAAACAACAAGTCCCCACTTCCTTTTCACGCAACACACAAAATGTAGTGAACATTCAAATGGGAACAAAAAGAGGTTCGGGACCGTGTTATCTTGGAATTATCTTAAGATTACTACTACTGTACTCTGGCATGGAATCCTTACATACCTCCCCCGCCCCCTACGATAAGCCAGTTGTGTTTTAAAAGTGTGGCTGCCTGGCAACATCTCTCGTTACTATGTACTCTTGATGGCTTTTTGTGTGAAAATGTACCTGTTTTGGCGTATACGCATGTGTTTTTATATGAGCAAACCCTCAATGTGTATATACTCATACCAAAAGGCGAAAAAGTCGTACACATATACACCCAGCAAGCGAGAGCCGCGAGTCACCCTCCTGAATATGCCAACCTTCATCGCCAAGTATTATCCAAAGAAAATGAACCCCTCATAAACCTATCAAGAAAGTAAAGGCTCAAAACCCAACCACTATCAGTACTCAAACCAAAAAAAAAAGAGGACAGAAAAAAAAAGAAAATCGCATCAAGCAACAACGGCAGGAGTAACTCTATTCACCTGATTCTCATCCTCATCCTCACTGTTAGTTTTCGGACCATTCCACGCAGTAATCCCCCTCCTCTCAATTTGTTCCTCGTCAAAGGTTCCATAGTAATCGTGGTCGTCTTCTAATCCCGTTCCTTTGATTTTGAAGATATAGCAGAGGGCTGTGTACATGGTTGCGCCTTCCAGTAATCCTGTGCTTGGTAAATAGACAGACGAGAGAGGGGATGATAGGCGACGTACCAAAGATGTAGTTTCCTCGGTAGTAATTCATTATTCCTTCATTCACGACGACTGCTGGGTTAAGATTTGCGACCATCCCCGGAATCGCAGGCGTGAAACAGACGATCCAGGTTACCATCGCTCGCCAATTTACTCCGCCTGTATAGAAATATGCTCCTTCCTCCGAACCGGTATATAATTGCCGAAGCTGGATCCGTTGTTTTCGAATTATGAAGTAATCTGCCAACATGATTCCAGTTAACGGAGCTAAGAAAACCGAAAATGAAGCCATCACTGCGACGAACACTGAAGCAGTATTGTAGAATAGCCACGGCTGGACGACCCATGAGAGGATCGCACATAATAAGCAGCCGCGTCGCATGTTGATATACTTTGGAAATAAACCTGCGAGATCCATGCCAGCAGCGAAGCCGTTACCGAGAATGTTTTCCGCAAGTTGACTTGTTACGAATGCGAGACTGCAGAAAAACGCGCCGGCGCGATTTACGGGGGAGTAGTCGTCGAGTAGCCATTGAATAACAAGAGTTAATGGATTCCAGAATGGTTCCTTGCCGTAGATTTCTACTGATGCTGAAGCTGTTAAGATGGATAAGATTGGAACCAGTGTTCCGACTAAGAAGAGCCCAATGATGGTACCAGGGACTTGATGGCCTTGCTTTTTGGCAAAACGCGTGTAGTCAGATTGATTAAGGATCCCCGAAGAGATTCCACCGACGGTAGAAGTGATGGCGTAGAACCAAGCCCATGCTGGTGATAAGGTTGAATAGTCTGCTCCTTTGTGCATGAGCGGTCCCAAACCGCCCGCTTCTTTGCAGGTACGAATTGTGATCCCGATCATGGCACAGGTTGTGAAGAAATTTGCGAAAGCGACGGGGATCCTGACTTTTTCTGGGCGAATCAACTGTGTAAGAAGCCGTTAGAGAAATCCGAAGTTATTTTCAACAAAGACAAGAAAGAACTTCATGCGTACCATAAAAGGCAACGATAACATTTGGAACAAAACGAAACCAATAAAGTCCCGCGTAACCATATGCGCACTTGGGGGAAGTGTATTCCGCATATTCAAGAATCCAAAACTCCAACTACTCAACATGGCAGTGACGCATAAACCACCCAACCAGGCTTGGTTGGCATACCAAACAACACTGAGAAAAATCCTGATCAGAATTCCGAGAAAGGACCCGTACATTCCTAAAGTAACCCTCTGTGCAACAGTAAATCCGACGTGCCACTCAGCACCCAGCCAGCCATTTCCAATTGCTAGTAGAGCGATGAAAACTTTTGAGACTAGACCTACTCCCATGGTCATCCCGACCGTGAGACCCAGTGATAGGAGGGCGGCTGAGGCTGTCCATGCTGTGATGCATAAACTAGATATAACTTAATGTCAGAGTTTTAACCATAGCCTCTCTCTTGCTTTACATGGTCCTTTCCTTACTACAGAATATCCTCCAAAAAACAAATAGAAACAATTGCTCACCAACTGACAGCAGTGAACCCAAAATAGTCAATGTGGCTCCATGGTCTCCTTTTCGGGGGTAAAGGAGCGATATCGGGATTGTACCATATATTTGACTCAAATCCTGTGTACGCATCATCCTTGAGTGCTAGCATCCCAAGTAATTTCGCCATCTTTGAAGCTCAGAAAAACGCCGAAGTAAAACACACTGAGAAAGACGCCAGCGGGTAAGTTCTGTAATTTGAGCAATACTTACAATTCTTGATAATACGTATGAATGCAACGCTGTGATTCCTTATCTCCCTTGGCAACTGATCAATAATGTGAGCAATCATGGAATGATTTTCACAGTAATCTGGAATATCTTTGGAAAGTACCGTTCTACCATGCCCAGGTGGAGTGATTGAATGGATTTTACGCCGCCAAGGGAAGCGGGGATCAGAAACGAGCATCTTCCTTCTCCATCAGGGTGAGTGGACGAAGGTTCGGCTTCTTTTTCCCTGGAAGAAAGTGGGGATGTCTTTATGTAGTCTGATTGGATGAACCAGGGAAAAGATCGAAAGTTTTTTTTAATCATCGGATCAGATAAGATAAGATTATATCCGAGCAAATGACAGTAACTGCACCTCCCAAGGTGCACGCTTAAGCTTTGAACAACCACTACAATGTCTGATCCGAATCCGCTGATCGTTGGTATTGATGTGGGCGGTGAGATTCTACACCAGTACTTCTGTTGCTTGCATGAAGACACTGACGATTGAAAAGGTACCAATACCGACTCCGTCCTCCTTAGAGTTGGTGATGGCAGCAAGATCTCGGTTCTTGCTTCAAACAAGGCAGTGACAACATCAAATGTCACGCTAGGTGTCAGAGATACGCTTCAAGCTTTGCTTGAAAAGTCCCAGGAACCCCCGCAGAAGATTGCTGCATTGGCGATTGGAACGACCCATTTCCTCAACGCCATTATTGAACGAGATTCTTCAAGAGTGGAGAACGTCGCTGTCATTCGACTTGCCTCCTATAATTTCTCGGTTGGGCAGCCAACCTTCTCAGCATGGCCCCCAGCGTTGAAACATATTGTGAATGGACATACTGCAATAATTCCAGGTGGCTGCAATATTGATGGAAGTGAAATAGCTCCCATTGACGCCGATTCTGTCAAGGAGCAGGCTCGGATTATTAAAGACAAATGTCTGAAAAACGTTGTTATCGTGGGAATCGGTTCACCTATGGACATAAATCATAATCAAGAGAATAGGGTAAGAAGACTACTCTACTTTCGCGATAATGTATTCACCCTGTCACTTAGGTTCGAGAAATTTTCCAAGCAGAATTGGGGTCCACTGTAAACATTGTTTGCTCTCACGCAGTCGCCGGATCCGGGCTATTGGCTCGAGAGAACGCTTCTGTATTGAATGCATCCATCATGAATTTCGCACGTAGAACAATCCGTTCATTTGTTGGTGCAATGGGAAAAATTGGACTTCAATGCCCTCTCTATTTATCATCAAATGAAGGCCATCTTTTGACATTTTCCGAGGCCTTGAAATTTCCCATTCGAATCTTTTCTTCTGGAGCCACGAATTCGATTCGGGGCGCTGCATTGCTGGCAGGTGACCAGATCGGAAAGAACGGATGTATCGTTGTCGATATCGGTGGCACCACTACTGATGTTGGATACCTACTCAAAAATGGCTACCCTCGTTTAGCGAAGAGCTATACGGACTTGGCGGGCGTGAAAATCAACCTGGAGATCCCTTCTGTTGAGAGCATAGGGTTGGGAGGAGGCTCACTTGTCCGAGTCTCTGAGGATGGGAAGAAAGCATCAGTTGGACCAGAAAGTGTTGGCCATGATATTCTCTCAAAAGCATTATGTTTTGGAGGAAGCGTCATGACGGCAACTGATATTGCTGCTGCCTCGGGTATCAAAATTGGAACTTGCGAAGTTGAATTGTCGGAGTCGACGGTTCAACAGGCAAAAGCAGCAATAAAGCGTATGCTTGAGGTCACTATCGATCGCGTCAAGTTCTCTCCAGAGCCATGTTCAGTGATATTGGTCGGCGGAGGTTCCATTCTTTGTCCAGATTCTATTGATGGCGTGGACAAAATAACTTTGCCAGAGTATGCAGGTGTTGCCAATGCGATCGGCGCTGCGATGGCAAAGATCTCAGGAAGTTCCGAATTTATTGTCAAGACCACTGATACAAGTGTTGAAATTGCCAAAGCAAAAGCCCTGGCAATTGATGATGCGGTTTCGAGAGGTGGTAATCGCAATCAAGTGACTGTTCTCAATGAGCAGGCAACTGGAATCCCTTACTCCGATGGAAAGATCAGAATTCGTGTGGATGTTGCATGTGCAGCTGACCATGGAAGAGCTCGTCAAGAAATGCTCAAGGAAAGCCCAATGACAGAAGACGAGCTATATGAGGAGACGAAAATCCATCAAGTCCTGGAAAACGATTTCGCTGAGGCTGAAGAAAATATCGATTTAATGACATACAAGCCGGCAGTTGACAGCAATGGAATTTGGTCTCTCTCGAAGACGGATATTGAGTTCATTTCAATTGGGTGTTATATGCTCGGCTCGGGGGGAGGAGGGTCACCTTACGGTGTATATCTGGAGCTTGCCCAATTGCTATTAGAAGGCCATAACACAAAGATCAGAAGTCTGGAAAGTTTGACAGCAGAAGATATTGTGTCACCCATCGCTGCGGTCGGAACGCCAGAAGTCAGCAACGAAAGACCAGGTGGGGACTACATGCTTCATGCACTCAGTGAGATGTCCAAACTCATGTCGCTCGAGTATACCACGATGCTAGCAACGGAAATAGGAGGAAGTAATGGTCTCCAGCCTCTAGAGTGGGGCAGTTCGAAATATTACAATATTCCAACAGCAGACGCTGACTTTATGGGTGAGCTTCTCTGTCCCAGTCGCGTATTGGAGCTAATAGATCTTAGGTCGTGCTTGGCCAAGCTTTGAAATGTGTTCTCCATACGTTACAGCCACATCAATCAACGATTTGCTGCCGGTGACATTAAGCAGTGGCACTGGAGTGAATCATGTCATTCCTGCGAACCAAGCTGACCAGGCCTCGGCTAGCATGGCAATTTCAACAGCTGTATTCAGCATGGGGTATGTCTATTAACAAGCTCAGTAATACTTGCCTGATGTATAATTATAGTATCGCAGCCGGCGGAGTCTCAAAACCAATGTCAGGTCCTGAGGTCCAGAGAACTGGAATTCCTAATTCTTACTCAATATCTTGGCGGCTCGGACGGTGCGTTTCAATTGCCCAGCAAACATCAACACTTTCGACCGTGACCGATAAAATCATTGAGGAATGTGGAGGTAGTAAGAGTGCTCGTCGTATCTTCACTGGGAAAATCAGAAGTGTAGAAAGCAGTTTGACTACCTCAGCTCATAGTGTTGGAAAAGTGATTATTGAAAGGCTAGGCGAGAATGAGACGGAGAACGAGGCTGATCGCGTTGATGAATTTGCCGAAGTGCATATCCCATTCAAGAATGAGAATCTAGCTGTCGTCGGGAAAGATGAGAGTGGAAAGGAAACGGTAAGAGTTTTGCGTCTCGTGAGAACCAATGGTAGAGTACTGATATCACTTTAGGTCCTGGCTACCGTTCCAGATCTTATTTTCCTGCTAGATGTTTCGACTGGTGAAAATGTTGGTACTCAGGAATACCGGTACGTTCATTCCCCATGATTGCTCGTTTTCACCTCTACAAAGAAACTAACTGTTGATTCAGTTACGGACTGAAAGTGACGGTCATGATTGTTGCACCTCACCCGATATGGATCACTAAACGTGGGCTTGAAATTGTTGGACCAAGGGTCTTTCATCTTCCGTATGATTACACCTCGCCAATTATCTATACTAAACCTAGAAGTGTGATTGAGGAGTTCCGGGTTAGAGATGGTGGGAAGTAAATGTTTAATACTGTACTGCGAATCACACTCTGTGGTCCATATAATCAACGAAAATCGTTTTTGATAGTTCTAAGAGACCCTTCCATTATTCTAGACCACCCCTAAGAACATGTTGTGCTAGAATTCCTCGAAAAGTCAGCTTGAATATCCCAAATCGCTTAGAATAATGAATGTATTTTGCTTTTTGGTTATCCTGTATTGCTCGCGTAACTATTTTAGTTATACAAGACTTCTAGAATGATATTGTTTTAATCTAGGGATGTTCAGAGTAATGACCTGTTTTCTCAAGAGACGAAAGTTCTATACTCGATCGACAGACTGATAGCTAAACGTTGCTCACTGCAAGGACGCCGTGTAATGTCTGATAGTGCTAGCCTTACTCAAGTACCAACGAGAAGGAATCCCCGAATTTTAAACTTCTACCGTCGATATTGCATATCCTTGACCCGGCCAAGCCGTCACTCCCTCTTTACGGACTCTACCAACTCCCACACAGGGAAAGAGACAGGGAGTCAAGAGTGGGGTTGAAGCGGTAAGGACCCCGCGATCGGAAATATGAAATACACCTTCACCATCAATCTTATAAACGTTCTGCGCACTGTCCGGTCAAACACTGTTCTGCCCATCTCACAGCAAAAAAACAAACAAAAGAATGACCGCACAAAAACCCATGCCTTCCCTCTGGAAACCCAAACCATCATGGCAAGAGGTAGCCGCCCGAGCCCGCGCCCGAATCGACAATGCAATCCCGTCATCGTACCTGGCTGCTCCAGAATACCTACCCAAAACACCAGAAGAATATGTTCTTGACCTCCCTGAAAGATCTGGTGTTTTGAGTGCTCGTGAATTGGAGATCACGGGACTGAACGCGTGGGAGTTGTTACCGAAATTGGCGGATAAGAGTTTTAGTGCTGTGGAGGTTACTGAGGCTTTTTGTAGGAGAGCGAGTGTAGCGCATCAAGTTGTATGTCTTTTACTTTGTCATTTCCCAGTCCTTATTCCTTGAAAAGAGCGGCATTCGTTAACATCGTGAGGTTTAGACGAACTGCTTGGCATTGGTGATGTTTAAGTCTGCTCTCGAGCGAGCGAAAGAACTAGATGAGTATCTCGAGCGTACTGGAAAGCCCATTGGTCCTTTGCACGGTCTTCCTATTTCTATCAAGGAACATATTGAAGTTGAAGGAACACCTGCTACGGCTGGATTTATTGCTTGGGTAGATGATGTGTCCAAGAACGATGCTCTGGTTGTGAAGATTTTGAGGGATGCTGGGGCTATCTTTCATGTTAAGACTGCTAACCCGCAGGCTCTTATGGTATGTTTGTTCTTTTCGTAATTCTCAGGATGTAAAAAAGAAAAACTAGTAGCCAGAGGGCTGGTCGTAACTGGGTTGACATATAGTTGGGAGGTCGGCTAACTATTAACTGTTAGTCAATTGAAACGGACAGTAATATTTATGGGCGAACAACAAATCCGTATAACCGCAATTTGAGTTCTGGAGGCAGTTCTGGGGGAGAAGGATCCTTGCTAGCTATGAGAGGTAGCGCCCTGGGCATTGGAACTGATATGGGTATGTTACCATTTTTGCAGAGAAAAGACCGGATTAGTATTGACGGAAACCAGGCGGCTCAATCCGCGTGCCAGCTTCTTTCTCCGGGATCTATGGGTTGAAGCCAGCAATTGCGAGAAATCCCCATGGCGGACTTGCTGGAAATTATGGCGGCATGGAAAGCATAGTTGGGGTTGTTGGGCCTCTTACACACTGTGTGAAAGACTTGAGGTTATTTCAAGAGGTAAAAATACACTGGACGAAACAGGCAAAACCTATTGCTCACATAGGGATTAGGTTGTGTTAGCAAGCGAGCCGTGGAACATCGAGCCCTCACTCGTACGAATGCCTTGGAATCCAGAAGGCAAGGATATGCAGCTTCCCAAAAAATTGAAGATAGGAATCATCTGGGACGATGGAGTTGTTCAACCACACCCACCGATAACGCGTGCTTTGAAAACGACAGTTGATGCATTAAAAAGTTCAGGGCATGAAATCATTGATTGGGACACTTCTTTACATGATGACATACAATCTACAGTGTGGCAGATGTTCTTCCTAGACGGTGGTAAGGAAGTTTTTGATGTCTTCAGGGAGGGAAATGAAGGTCCCGTTAAGTGTATTGAGTTTGCATTGAGGGGTGGACCTTATTCCACTCCGCGTCATTATACAGTTGAGGAGAGCTGGAAGGTAAGCAAATTTATTCTGCTACACCATCAAGATACAAGAATAAAAGTTAACTGTTCCATCTTAGATTAATTCAGAACGAACAAAACAACAAACAGCCTACGCAAGTATGTGGAATGAGACAGGTGTGGACTTCATCATAGCACCATCCAACCCCGCAGCTGCAACAGCGCATGATGAGACAGGATGGGATGGGTATACAGGAGTATGGAATGGCCTCGATCATACCGCTGTTGTGTTCCCTGTGACTTCAGTCCAGCAAACAGATACCTACGAAAACTTTCCGAGACTGCGAAAAGAACCTCTAGGTGAGAGGGATCTACATTATATTGACGCATATAAAAACGGGCCAAGCAAATATGCAAATGCCCCGGTGGCTTTGCAGTTAATAACACGAAAGCATACGGAAGAAAAGGCTCTGAAGGCTGTGGAGCTTGTCGAGGGAATAATTGGTTCAAGTAGATAGATGCGCCAACCCTCACAAATAGCCAATAAAGTATCCTTCATCTGTAGCTTTCAACTCGGGTTAGAAGGTCTTGATCTGAGGAAAGAAAGAGGCGCAGGGAACAAGGGCAATGTACATGCATATTGCTGTCGTCGAACAACTATGCTTTCTGCGATGAAAAGGCACGTTCTCTGTGGTAACTGACCCACGGAAATATATCCGAAGAGTCTTGAGGAGAAAAAACAGGTTATATACTGTGGTGGACTGCTGAAGGACTTCTAATAAATAGAGGTAAATAATAGCTTTCCAGGGGCTAAATATCTCTAGGATTTAAATGATGTATAAAGGGTAGCTTCTTGTTAGTTGGATTTATTCGTAGATATTAGAATCGTATTCGTGGATCCTACATGTAAGCTCCCATGACCATAAAATAGTAAAAGTCTTCAACCAGAGAATTTGATATGTAAAATAGTAAATAGCAGGCTTCTTGAAAGTAAGTGGTCTTGAAGACTTTGAATTAGCTAAATGAAATTTCTTCACTCAGCTCTAGAAGGGTTGCACGTGTTAGAGGCAAGGTATCGACGGCCCCAAACCTTTGGAAACAAGGGGTATATCTATTCGAAGATAGAAGCATACTCTAATTCAGCTGGCCAGCGCGAATGAGCGACAATATAGAAAGTATAATTACATTATACTCAGCGAACGAAAAGAAATTACCTCCCCTACCGGGCCACCCTAATGGGCCGGAAGTTAGCTTCTCAACGAAGGCTCTATTTTGGAGTTAAATAAATGAGCACTATTCTTTTAAATTGGCATACAACTAGTGTGTATTTACTAATCTTATAATGAGATTAGGTCACTATTTTCATCAATTTAATATCTTTAATTTGTCTATTATACATCATGTGTCTAAGCGAGACAGGGAGTTGGCTGCCGACGCAGGTCCGATACGGAAACACAGGTCAGGTGATTTCGGATTCTGGGTGATTTGGTACTCGTATTACTTTTGTTTTGAAACGTAAATCTCTATTTTGATCTAGATATATAAAATAACTATCCGATGCCTCTGAATAAGTCAGTACTAATGCCAAGACTCAAAAAGGCAAGTCACCTAGAACTAAAATGGATGTACTGCTCACTAGCCATGTTTTATATTGTAGCAATTCTAACAATTCTAATAATTGAACCCGCTAAATCTCGAACATTTAGGTCGAGGATGAAATTCTAGTTAACGATTGTGGAACAGCCTGTACGTATATAAAGTTTGTCTAGCTCTCAGCATTGGCGTTTGTTCTTCCAAAAGATATAGTATGCATGGGCTATTTAGTAATCTGATGTTTTTTTGGTATGGGATGTTGAGCCTTACCCCTGCAGCTGGTATATAACATGGGATCCCACAATTTAAAGTAGAAGGGTTAAATGAATATACATGCACATTAGTATTCTAGTACGTGACAAGCTTTTCAATCCATCAGGGACTGCTTCGCAATCAAAGAACAATCTAATGTTTAACGATATCTACATCCTTCATTTCATTGAGCATTCATCACCTCAACTCTTTTATCGTCCCTCAGCAACTCGCTGTGAGGTTGCTACTATACATACTTTTTGACCCCCTTTGTGTCGATAATAATCTCAGAACACGATGCGTATTTCACATTTCCTTTTGCCGATTTGTTTGACTGGATTTGCCCTGGGAGCCAATCCCTCGGATTTGAAGATGAATGACCGATTTACCATCTCACCAACCTGCAACGGCCGCGATCTGGATGGCTTATTGGCAGAGTCAGTTGTTATGATCAAGAATGCTATCACGGCTCTTACGGCATTACTGGGCAATATAAGGGCCCCAAACGATGAACTACAAGGCTGGATACGGGCAGCACAGGCCTGCTGGGCGATTCCTAAGCCAGAATGGTACCAGCAGGAATTAGCGCCTGTGGATAAGAATAGATTGAGAATGGTACGAAGTACGAAATGATCCGAGACTGTTTAAAGGAAAGATCAATACTAATAGTAAGAACAGGAAATTTCGAAATGCTTCTAGACGTACTGGACGACTTGGATTACACGACACCTTCGGACAACTTTATGTATTGCCATTCCACGGATTTGCGGCTCACAAATGTATCTGGAAAAGTGTTCTTAGATATTTACAATAGTGAACGTCATAGCTGACGTGGATACAGATGGCTGATGAGGTTTTCGACGACGCCCCGAAAGGGCAGTCAATCAAGGACTATAGTATGTAGTACAGATAAAGCATACCAACCTCCAACTGACCACTCTTAGTTGGCCCTCGATTACCTGACGGGGCAAGTAAGGAATGGGTCTGGGTCGATCCAAACAACCACCATCATAGAATATTGGAAGGTGACGGGCCTTCCAAGCTTTTCTTCCCCGATGGATACGCCGGGGGACAATTATGTGGAAGTCCCTCCTCAATGGACGCTTTGACCTATTACAAAATCCCGAAAAAGATTTTCCTCTGTCCAAATGCATGGGCTAAATTCAGGCCCAGCAATAGTCAGAATAGACAAGATAAAGGTCGCAAACTCTATTATGAATGGCAAAATATGCCAGGACTTTTGATTCACGAGCTCCTGCACTGGTTAGCTCTGATGCCCTCAGAATTTCATAGTATGTACTTCTATGTCCTGAAATCCCAAATTGTTTAAGGCTGCTTTGGTTACTAAATTTTCAAATACAGTTGGGGATAGGAATGTCTGGCATCCAAAGGAAGACCGGTTGGTTGCAGCTTACGGTTACGTGGGTGCGTTTCTACTTTCGGGACATAGAGCACGGACCGATCCTCGAAACAATTGGCCTCCCGACTTTACTTTGACGAACGCCGATTCATACAATGTTTTTGCAACGATGGCTTACAGTCCCCTTGCCCTCTTTGCACCTGACGATACAGCTTCGGGGTTGGAATTTGGTTTCTAATCTGTTTCTCAAAACATGCTTTCTTTCTGCACCTCCTAACAACGTAACTTAAAAATACTTGGGTGTAGTAAGAATAAAAGAAAGTCAAGCCGGAGTCTACTAGAATCTTTTTATGTTTTCTGGCTTTTGCAGAGTAAGGATCTGTCTTTTAAACCCGAGCCTTATTACAGTAGTACAGAGTTGGAAGGGGGTTTCCGTCCCCAGAGAGAACAAGTCCGAATTCTATGTATATATATAAGTCCTCGATTGTTTTTAGTACAATAGAATCGTTTCAAATTTCTAAATCATACAATTCTTAGCTTCGGAAGTTTTATCACTGGTTATACTGCTGTGTGGAGTTCAGTGTGGAGTTCAGCCAGCACCCGAAGATCAGCAATACGAGGGGTTGTATAGTTCTAGCGTATTGTCTACTACAGTACAACATGGGATATCTGCTACCAGGATCGCAACCCAGCCCACGAATTATCAACTATGGAATTGCAGTCGAAATGTACTGCCGTTTTGGTACAACACAAAATTGCGGGCCTAGACCTTAACTTAGAATCGAACAATATAGAACATCAAAAGCGTGGAATTGTCTCGTAAAGAACTTCGAAAACCAGTGAGGGGCCCATTAACCAACCAATTTACATACAAAACACCAACTCTCATCACCCTTACAGTTTCCTATCCATTCTCCCCTGCTTTTGACCCCAAATTAGATCACCGTGGTGGCTAGCTTACCGTCAAGTCCTTGTTGGACGGGAAACCCAATGTCTGACATTCTTTTCCCCAATCTAGGCTTTCGTCGCGCAGTTCTCAAGCAGAATACCGTAGAACTTCGATACCAACATGGAACCTGGAAATACAGTCCATTAAGGAATAATCCTTGCCTTCCTAAACCTATCAAAAGCTGTCCACCAAGCTCCCTTGACGTCAGTCTCCTCTTTCTTGTCACCCCAAGCGTTATGGCTTTCGCTCATATCCAGGTGTCGATGAAAATCAAACATCGTCATGATGAAATACTGGAATCCCCCAAAACTTCTCTCATTTCCAACTCTCCCAGTCTGTAACCCCATTCTAACCTCCAATTCTTTCCATTCGTCCAAGTGATCCGCAATATACTTTCCGGGTTGTGGGCCAGAACTCCCAACTGGAGGTGTGGTACCTTTCAATCCGAAATATTCGCATATGATGGGCCATTTCTTGGACCATGAAGAGGGGACAGCATTGTCAGCTGCGTTAAATCTCCCCTCGTGCGAGATTTCGGGATGAAGACTGGCATGAATGGTAAATCTTGCAACTATATCTTGGCTGGAGTCATTGCTCTTTATTTTCCAACTCTGCTCAGTTCCTGGGAATGCATATTCTGAGCCTTTTCCCTCGACGGCTGAGTATAGTGAGAGATATGTGGCCAGAGTTTGAGCGAGGCAATAAATATTGTTGTTTGGTACGAACCCTACGATCATGTCTGGAATTATCTCGCAGTATTTCCAGCGTTTTCCCCGGCAGGATTGGGATAGATAGTCCACTTGGGCATAATAGAACATTTGGGAGGCATGAGGTTCGGGAATTCGTAGGAGCGATTCAGATAATGGCGGGATGAAGGGAAAGGATCGGAGAAGATGCACTCCATATGTCTGCGTTCGTCAGAAGGTTTAATCTGCGCGGTTTTCTTTACATGCCTTTGTTCCTGTTGGAAGAGCAACAAATTTGAGATTGGTGACAAACTCTCAACCACAGTCATGGCTCTATCCAACAGCTTGATATTAACGGCGATCTCTTTGTCTGCATCAAGATCCATGATATATGCTTGTGATAGTGAGCTAAGCTGTGGGTATTTCTTCTTCTCTCAATACTACTTCACGTACCAAAGAAAAATACATGGGTCACAGTTTCGATCCCCTTGACTTTTGATCTCATTTCCTCGTTGAGTCCACCTTGTCCCTTTTCTGTGAGAAGATCCAAGCCACTGACCACTTGAAGCTTCACTGAAGACGGCCATTGTGCCGCTTGTGTTGTCAAAGATCTATTTGTGAGAGCAGTCACCTGAGAAAAGGTGTTGCCATCAGGATAACCTTCAATTAGAGCATTCGTAATCGTCCAACCAGTTATTCCACTGGCGCCTGTTTCTTTGATTAGCAGATCTCTCTAGGAAGTGTAACAGACATTACGACTTCTCACGTACCAAAGATGAGAGCATGATTCCCAGGCATGATATATGTAATCTTATAATCCAGAAACCAGCTTAAGTGATATAAGTAACTTCACTTGAGCCACGGATGTGTGGCAGTTTACTATCAAGGCTGACATGCGGGGTATCAACAATTGTTACATTTAATTAGAGCTTGTCCTCCGTTCATTGCATCATTATTAGCCGGGAAGTGAAAACTCTATGGCAACGTGTAGTCAAAAAAGATTGACGTCGCTCTGGCCATCAGAAACTCTTTTGAAATATTGTACTTATCCGTTTATCCACTTCCCATCATAATTGCCCAAGCACTTTCTGTAGCGTCCTTTATCAGAAGGTCTTACAGTAGCCATATTTCATGATAACAACCGGTCAATGGAAGCGATGGCTTCCATTCACACATCCAGCAAGGCTGAATAAGATGCCGCCTCTGGTCCAAAGGCGCCTGGCAGGTGCTAGTGATACATAGCATAAATTGATACCCTGATGGTTGCTGAATTCCAAAGATTCAAGTGATTGCCAGACTGATTCATAAGATCGGCTTTAAGACTCTCGCTTGACTCGAGGTCCCACCTAAATGCGCCAATGAGAAGTCTACCTATGCGCAACCTTCACCGGGATGAGAAGCATCAGACCATCGAGGTTCAACCTCCCAACATGTTGTCTACCCCGCTTTTTCAGATTCTTCTTCGGATATGCTTTTCCAATCCGCCGTCTCACCATGGATAACGTTGGGAATCTCATTGCCCGTCATGACATCCATTTCAGAAAGGAAATGCCTCGCCTAGCCAATCATGCGGAGCGATTTCCCCCGCTGCCCACTCAGTCGCTTGGAGACAAGGTGGTTCCAGACTCTACTTCGTCCTCACAAATACGCGACAGCTCTAGGAGGTGGTGTGGAAGAACGCCCCGAAAAACCCCCTCCACTACTCAGAGGAACTTCTCACCCAGATCCTTGATTCGTCCATCCGAGTCACGGAACAAGTTGTCTGTCTCCTCTAGATCTCGGCTCATTATCAAGATGCGCTTGGGACCACTCATTGTTCCTAAGGATGACGCAGTTTTGCATTATGGTAGAACAACCGTTGATCTCCATGTAGGCTGCCTAATATCCTGGTCATACCTTCATAAGCTAGCCACTGAAGGCCCACGGCGTGTCTGTTCGCTTTTTCAATTTTGGCACGCTGGTTTGTGAATTTCTTCTCTTCCACCAGAATACATAAGCACAACTTCTTTCTGTATTGTGAATCAAATCAAAATGTCGGATTTTGTTATTACTGCCAGTAGCACCCCAGTTTCACATGCCACAGCACGACTCAATGGCCCAATTCACACAGAAAGGCACATCAATATCATAGTCGTTGGGGCTGGTGCATCTGGCCTGTTAATGGCATACAAGCTGCAAAAGCATTTCAAGAATTACACCTTAACCATATACGAAAAGAACCCCGAAGTTTCAGGGACGTGGTATGAGAACAGATATCCAGGGTACGTATTCTTCTTATTACGCATTGCATCCCTTCTAATCTGGAAGCAGATGTGCCTGCGATGTACCCTCACATAACTATACCTGGAGCTTCGAGCCAAAAACAGATTGGTCGGGCGTTTATGCCAGCAGCACGGAAATATTTGCTTATTTTGACTCATTTGCTGAGAAATATCAGCTTAAACAATACATCAGAATACAGCATCAAGTTACTGGGGCATACTGGAATGATCAAACCGGTGGTTACGATGTCAAGATCCGAGATAACAAGGGTGGTCAAGAATTCAATCAACACTGTGATATTCTCATAAATGCTTCGGGCATTTTGAACAACTGGCGATGGCCTGCAATTCCTGGTTTGGATAAATTTAGAGGTACTTTACTGCATACTGCAAATTGGGATGATAGTGTTGATCTTGCTGGCAAGCACGTTGGTTTAATTGGAAATGGGTAAGCAATATCTTAACACGACAAAAACATCTGTCATAAACTGACGATTGTAGGTCCTCCGGGATTCAAGTTCTTCCCAAGATCCAGCCAATTGCAAGAAAGGTCACCACATTCATTCGCGAGCCAACGTGGGTTTCGCCTGTGCAAGGACTTGAGGATCACATCTATTCGCCACAGGAGAGGAAAGAATTTGCAGAAAAGCCATACGTACTCACAGAATACCGAAAGAATGTGGAGCGCGGTCTCAATGGACAATTCGGGATTTTCCTTAAAAACACCAAACCTAGTACCGAGATCACTGAATATATGACACAACAAATGAAAGAAAGGCTACAAAATCAATATTTGGAGGAACGGTTGATCCCAGAATGGTCTGTTGGATGCAGGAGAATGACACCCGGCGTTGGGTACCTCGAGAGCTTAGGGAAAGAAAATGTGGAAGTAGTATACGGAGAGATCAACGAGATCACCGAAAAAGGATGTCTTTGCGAAAACGGACAAGAGTACCCGCTTGAGATTCTCATCTGCGCTACTGGCTTTGATACCACCTTCAGGCCCCGTTTTCCGCTCATCGGCCCTGGCGGTATCGACCTTCAAGATCGTTGGAAGGATACGGCAATATCCTACCTTGGAATGGCTGCCGCTGATTTCCCAAATTACTTCATCTTCATTGGGCCCAATTCGCCTATTGGCAACGGTCCTGTCCTTTCCGCTATTGAAGCACAAGCAGATTACATGTGTAAAATGATCGACCGTTACCAAACAAGAAACATTAAGACTTTTGCCCCAACCCAAGCAGCAGTTGATGACTTCGTGGCTCACAAAGATAACTTCATGACAAAATCAGTTTGGGTTGATCCATGTCGATCATGGTACAAAGGCAACCGAGCCGAGGGACCAGTCACTGCTCTTTGGCCTGGATCCACGCTCCATTACATCGAAGCCATCAAAGAGATTCAAATCGAGGATTGGGATATCAAATATAGTGGGAACCGGTTTGCGTGGTTGGGGAATGGATACAGTCAGACAGAATTGGATTCTACTGCTGATTGGGGGTATTACATCAGAGAGGTAGACGACGATAGCCCGCTTACAACTGGAGGAAAGAGGAAACTACTGAGTAAGAGTGGAACTGTTACTGAGAATATTGGGATCGATTTTACTGGCAAGAATGCTGTACCGTTGAGGGCTAATCTGTAGATTTTCTGCAATATTAGATTTCGTTCATACACAGCGCTGTTTTAAGAGGGGCGAGTGTAGTGACGGCCTTTATATTTAGCCTTTCTGTTTGTCAATTTTATATCTGGAATGCTGCATCTTGGAGCTCCTGGCTTGTGCTGTTCAACTTGGAGATTCTATGACGCGTTGATTTAATTGTGTTTTCACCCAGTGAAAATGCTTCTTTTCAGAGCGCATACGAGGTAGAACCAGCCACAATCAAACCCTGCCGAATTCGACTCCCTCTTCTTCATTATCCTTTGAAAGCTGTCCCTGGTAGATTACCTTAATTCCCTACCGCCTCTCATAATCGGCTATGGCAAGGTTCATCCATGTTGATCATCTATTCTCCGACCTAGACTTCCCTTAGTTCCCTCCCGCTTTCCTACTGGTATATCAACACTCTGTTGCATATCGCAATTTCCTTGTCATCTGTTTGCAAATCGCGATCTTGTTTGCAGAGGTGACGTGAATGACGTTTTACTTCGTTTTTCAAAAACAGTTGGATGTTGGTAACCATCTTAGCCTCTTATGCTGAAATTGGGCGGTGGAAGCTGCCTCTAGTTGATAAGAACTTGCTGCACTTTAAGATGTGTCTGTTAATCTTTGCTGGCTATTCGTTTTCGGCAACAATATGATATGTTACTATTTCTTAAAGCCAAATCGTTGTCTGAGTATTAAGCGAAGCATCATACATTAACAAACAAGGACATTATCCAACTGAATCATTGTTGGAATAGATCTACGCGCTTAGGACACTTAGCACGCTAGAAGAGTTTTCTATATAGGCAAGTCTGCTCTGCACCTCTTGTTGAAGACAGTTGTTCTACTACAACGTTTGTTCAACTAACAGGTCTTATTAGAAGTCTAGTTTCAGAAGATGGATGTTTAGTGTCCGTATTCGGTGAAAGTATATGCCAATTCAACAGCTGTAATCCCCAAAGAAGTCAATACTATGGTGAAAGAACCTTATGAGAAGAGTTTTTAGACCATTCAAAAGACTTTTATTTCAAGCGAGTTTAAATGCACAAGTCAGCTCTGAGGGAGTCTTTTGGAATTTGGTTTTTTCGTAGCTGAATTTGCTTGATTTTTCCGGATGGTCTCAGAAAAACAGCCGCATGCACATAAAGATTTATGGGTGAAGTGTCTAGGTACTGTGCCGCTTAGCCTGAAGGATGTACCCAAATTTTCTGCCGAACCAGACATACAGCCCCTTCGCAAAAGTAGGCAGAAACAAGGGTTTTGTGCAAATGGTGGTACCCCTACCTTGACATATGGTCCTAGGTAAGTAAGCGACTATTATGCTATTTAACCCTAACTCTAAGGCCAAATGGTTGAAGCATAAAGCTGAAAAGTACCATGTTAAGCCAAACAATAGTAGAAATAAGAAACAAACTACAAAAATGCACAAAACTGCACAAAAAGGTCTAAATGCTCATAAAACTTGCTAATTAAGTGAAGGGGCTGTACAGCCCCTTCGCACAATTAGCGAAAAACAAGGGTTTTATGCAAATAGTGGCACTTTTAGCTTAACATATAGTCCTAGGGTGTTGCGCCACTTTTCTGCTTTTTAACCCTAATCCTAAGGCCAAATGATTCAAGCATAAAGCTGAAAAGTGCCCTGTTAAGTCATCTAATAGTAGAAATCAAAAAACAAACTACGAAAATACACAAAATTACACAAAAGGGCCTGAATTCGCATAAAAAAATCCTGCTAATTAAGTGAAGGGGTTGTACATACATTTCCCGTAACTCTAGGTCTGACCATTCGACTATTCGCTGGCCTAAATGTATCTCTGACACAAGCCCTCGCGAAGTCTGCCTACTAAACCAGCCCTAGTTAAACCGAACTCCCTACTCATACCATCTAGGAACTTAGTGTTAGGATATTCCTAACACTATACGGAAATTCCTAATACAGGCCTAATTAGGTAGTTAAAAGTAGAGATTTAAGTAATATAAAGTAGACTTCTCTACTTTTCGCCCTTTATACTTTATTATCCTCTACTAAGCAAGGATTAGTATTAATTTTACGTCTAATTATCCCTTAAATTCTTATTCTCTTATAATAAATTATTATACCTAAATAAAGTAAGTATAATAAAGAAACTAGATATTAAAAAAACCTTTAATTATTATAAAGAATATACTGATAAAAAAGTATACTCTTATATATTACTCTTAGCTCTTAAAAGAAAATAACATCTTTTCTTTTATATCTTGCCCTCTAACTATAAAATACTACTTCCTAGGACTACTACTAGCTTTTAGGTTAATTTAAATTCTTTTAATAATACTAAGAATAATATTTATATTAATTACTGTAATTATATCTAACTATCCTTTATAAAAATATAGCCTAAAGTTATTATAGTACTAAGTATAAACCCTTCTTATAAATACTACTATTTTAATCTAACTCTTATTTAAGTAGTATTAGATAATATACTTAATTATAAGTTATTAATAATAGCTATTATAATATACTAATTAATTATAGAAGAAGATTTCAGTTATTTTAAATAAAAAGAATTTAAAAACAATTATTTAAATAATAATTCTAATCTTTAAGATAATAACTAAGATAGTAATATAGAAATATAGGTTAGTTTTTTATATAATTACTTAGTTAAATTTATAGTATTAAGAAAACTAGATAGCCTAGAGGTAGAACTAATTAATAATTACTTTATAAAACTTAGCCTAGTATGATATATCAATAGTAGACTAGTTCGATTCCTACTATTATTTATATTATATCTTATACTTATAATTACTATAGAGTATTAGGCTAATAACTTTTCCTAAAGATAAAGAACTATTTATATATAACTACTAATTTCTTAACTTAACCTACTAACTTTAATAAAACTAGTTAGACTACTTAGATAGTATAATATAAGGAGCTATATAAGTACCTAATTAGAACCCAGAATAGATCTCTTATTATTTAAACCTTCTCTAATTATAAAATCTAGAATATATACTATAAGTAGCCCTTTGTCACGAATCACGTGTTCACGTGATACTTGTCATAATAAGAGGCGCAACCCTCGAAAGGCACATCCAGGTTTCTTATAGCAAATAGGGATCGTTTGGAGTAGCTAAGCGATCCAGGGATTTCTCTGTATTGTTATCACGCGATATTAGGAGTTCGCCAGTTAGCCGGGCGAACAGGCGAAGTTAGCCAGTTCGATTGTCGAACGAGCGAACATCGAGAGAACGAAGGTTCTATATAAGACTGGCACGTCTGCCATTAGATAGGAGCTTCGTGCTCAACTTAGTTATCAATCTTATCATATTAGTTTGACATCTTTGATACAAGTAACGAGTTCACTTCCAAGTGAACAACCCGATAGTCTTCTTCTTATCATAGCATACCAACCAGCGAACACCCAGCCAAGTTTAGTTAGCCAGTTTGAGTATTCGTTACACCCTTTATGTGACGGTTATGGTCACGAGGGCTGGATGTCACATGCTCGCTTAGCGAGGCGCTAGCGCGCACGACCTGTATTTAGTTCCCAGCTCTCTCGAGCTCTCCTTCTTTCCTCGTCTTTTGTCCTAAGAATAGAGTGTTAATTGTTCTGAGTTCTACCTGAAGCACGTCTGTCACACTTTATAGTTATTTAATTTAGGCTTTAGGTTCTTAGAATATTAGGCCTTACAAGGCTTATAATAACTATTATAACTACTTTTTATATATAAAGCCTTTCTTTTAATATATTATTATAGTTAATTACTAACTAGTAGAATTATCTTATACTAATTATTAATTATTATACTTAGATAATTATAATACTACTGTAGAGTATAATCGAGGATATTATAAAAGACATTAGAAACTATATAATAAAAGAGAATAAATAAAGGATATTTAGTCTTAGAGTTAGAGGTATTAATTATTTTATAATTAAGATATTATATATCATTTTTAGTTTTATATCTAAATAAACATTTTTCTTAGTTTTAGATTTTCTAAAGATCTTAAGTATATTTATAGAAAACTTACTAGTTAAGCTCTATAACTTTTCTATTAACCTTATTATATTAACCCTAGGAAGCTTTTAAAAAGAGTTCTTTATCTATTAGTTAGTATAAATTAAAAACTACTATTAATAAAGAAGAAGATAGGCTTAGAGGCTTATTACTTACTTTATAATAATATCTATTATATCTAATATAATATATAATAAAAAATATCTTTCTAGTATATAAGGTCTATATTAAAGAATATTATAGTAATAATAGGATTAATCTAATTAGGTTAAAAATATTATAATATTTAATATTAGATTATAGTTATTTATAATATATTTTTATATAAAGTATATAATTAATTATTAAAACTATCTATTTTAACTTTACTTATCTACCTTTAAGTATAATAAAATCTTTTATAGTTCTTATCTAAGTTATTTATTTTAACTTTTATATATATTATCTAAGTATAGTACTATAATATTTCCTATTTAAATATAGTATTATAACTTTTATAGTAAACTTTTGAGCTATATATTTTAAGTTCTATAGTTTATATAAGCTATATATTTTAAGTTCTAGAGTTCTATCTAATCTAGATATTTTAAGCTCTATAGTTTATTTAAGTAAAGTATTTTAAGTTCTATTATTCTTTTAAGCTATAAATCTAGACTTCTATAGTTCTAAGATTCTTTTTCTATATAAGATATTAGCGTATCTAAGTTATTAGTATATCTAGGCTATTAGTATATCTAAGTTATTAGTATATCTAAGTTATTAGTATATATAGTTTATTATTCTATCTAAGTTATTAATACTAGCTCTTTATCTTATCTAAGTTATTATCTTATCTAAGTTATTATCTTATCTAAATTATTATCTTATCTAAGTTATTATCTTATCTAAGTTATTTATACTTATAGCTATTATTCTATTTAAATTATTAATAACTACTCTTTATTTTATTTAAGTTATTTATACCTTTATCTAATTATTAAATGTAAGTTACTAGTACATATAACTTTTTAATACTTCTTAAGTATATTTAAGATAACTTAGACTCTAGATATACTTACTAGGCGATTAGTTAATTAAACTTCTAAATAATAACTAGGCTAAAGAGTTATTTAATAATCTAAGAACTTTAAAAGTAAAATAAAGATAAGAATCTAGTCTTAATCTATTTAGTTTCTTTTCTTATATTAAAGCTTAATATTATTAAATTCTATTTATTTCTACCTAAGATATTATACCTACTTAAATTATATAACGTGGTTTATCAGCGAGTCGATCATATCACCGAGTCGATCACTTTTTCTTGGCACAGAACTTTACACCTAAATAAATCAACCACAATATATTAAATTAATTATCGCTCTCTATATCTGACGAACTAGATATATCTATAACTTCTTGACAAGTTCGCGCGTTATGACCAGCTTTTCCACAAGTTCTACAGCGCCGCCTAGAAGGTTGCCCCTCCTTATAACCAACCCCCGCCTCACGCATGTCGCGTCGTACTTGCTCATCTACATCCTCCTGAGCTAACATATCCTGTACATCCTCCTGAGCTAACATATCCTGTACATCCTCTACTATAAGTGCCCCTCCTTGGCGGACACGAGTCTTTTTAGCCCTACGGCGTTTACTTAGGGCTTCATTTGCAGCGCGAAGGGTACGGACCTCAGCAGACAAAAGGGTCATCTCATGTGCCATTCGCTCTGTACCCTTTGCTAACGCAGCAACTGTTTGAAAAAGTGGAGTTGGCGAGCTTCCTTGATGACAGGCTATACGATTTCGTACAAGAGTTGATTGTGAAAGGGCTTCAGTTGGGTTGGAAGGGGTCTGGGACACCCAGGGGAGGGAGTTGGCACTACACGTCCGAGGGGGAGTTGGAGTCCGTAACCTTACGTCAAGCTTTGAAAGCACTGCTTGCGGGTTAAATGGTACTAGGCCAGCTCCGCGGAATCCAGACTGACAGTTTAGGACTGTCATTGTTTCCTTGTATGCTGCTGTAAAGGCTAGAAAGAACTCAACCTTTGTAATATGGTTGATATGGGCCTTGATAAACGTCTCAATCTGCCGACCATACGCTCGTTTTAACACACTATAGCACCCAACATCAAGTGGCTGGGTTAGATGGGATGAATGAGGAGGTAGTCCAAGAGTAATAATGTTGTGTTTCGTACAGTAGTCTTGGAACTCAGCCGATTCATGACTCTCGTGCCCATCCAAAACTAGTATTCGATACAGACCCTTTGCACGAGCTGTAGTGTGTTTATCAAAGTGCTTTAACCATTCCAGGCCTGTTTCATTATTTGTCCAACCATTGCTTGTCGGTTTCATAACCCAGTTAGGTGGGAGGCCGCCGTCGGTATACCAGTTGGAGAGATGGTTCTTGCCCTGAACTACCAAGAATGGAGGAATACTCCAGCCCTCCCCATTAATACAGGCAATTGCTGTAGCCCATTCCCGATTGCCTGGCTGAACTGCCTTGCCTCTACCACGTCGGTCTGCACGAGTAACAACCATTCTAGGACAAATAACACCCATCATAAAGCCTGTCTCGTCGAAGTTGTAGAAGTCGGAGTCTGTAACCCCATATTTCGCCCTCATATTCTCTACTAGCCGGAACCATGCGCCTAGCACGTCAGGATCTTCGCATAAGGCCCTCTGGAAGTCGTAAACGCGATTAAAACGCGTCTTAAGGTCTGGTTGTCGTTGTACGAATCGATGGGCCCAGAGCTTGCCGACGCGTCTTCCCCCCCGCGATTCAAGGATAAAATTAGCCATATCTTCTACACCAGCGAGCCGGGGCGCAAATCCTCTGGAATCCATATCCAGTATATACCGAATAATCACTTCCTCTTCTAACTCAGTCAACTTATGACAATTGGCTTGAGAATCTGGGCGGTAGGTTCGGCCAGCCATTCTGTCGGAAAGAGTCGTATATGGTACATTGTAGATCTTTGCCGCAGAGCGTTTGCTTAGTTTTTTGGACGACCGAATAGCCTCGATAGCTAGAGTAATTCGCGCTTCTTGAGTTTGAATTTCCATGGTAAATAGTTGAAGAAAACGTCTGTTGAAGTTTGAGGAGGTAGTGCCAAGGAAAAGTGATCGACTCGCTGATAAACCACGTTACTAGATTTCTAGATACTATAATTATTAAATTAAAGGCTTTAAAATATATATAACTAATAATTTAAACGTAGAGGAGGTTTTTATACTTAGAGTTTTTATAAGAGAATCTATTATTAGAGTATAACATTTACTTTTATTTTTAATAAAGTTTAAAAAGATTTTATATTATTTCTTTAAACTAATATTTTATAAGATCTTATTATGACGGTTCTGACCATCACGTGCCACTTGTATCACGTGGCGCCGCTTAGCGACCCACACCATGTATGTAGACTCGAGCTCCCTCGAGCTCTCCTCTTCTCTTCAGCTTAGAATCTTCGAATAAGACAGTTCTACGATTCCATAACCTACACCTTGGACGCCCACGGGCAACATATCGTACGTGTCGTCACAAGTATACTAGTAATAGTATCTTTATCTACTTTATTTAGTAGCTATATTCTTAGCTTAGTCTATAGTCTAAGTAGTAGTAGAGGTAGTAGCGCTTAGCTAAATATAGATAGTAGTATAATAAGTAAAGCTCTAAGTATAACTAAAAAAGGGTTTTAGGGTTCTTAGGTAATAGTTTATTAAAGAATAAGTAGAAGAGAAGTACTACAGTTTTCGAAGTATATTTATATCTAATAAGCTATTTAGATAGAGATATATCTATAGGAATAGATAAGTAGTTATATATAAAGGATAAGAAAAGAGAGGATATAAACAGTAATAATAAGGCTAATAAATAAGATTCTAATAATAAGATAGTAATAGAATATTATCTAAATAGTAAATAAAGGGCTTTAAAAGTTAATTTATTATTTTTAGATTTATTTAAATACTTATAATTATATATAAAGTTATAGATTTTTAATTTATATATAATAGCTAATTTAATAGAATATATATAGTTCTATAGTATCTAGTAGAATATAGTATTACTAACCTTTTTCCGAACGTAGAAAATTAATATAAGATCCTATTATAAATAACTAAGAGCTAATATTATAACTAACTTTATAAATATAATTAGAAGCAAAAACTCTAAAGTAGATAATATAAATATTTTAACTTCTTTAAAGGATATTTATAGTATTAATATCTACTTAATTTATAAGTATAGCTTCTTTTACTTAAAATCTAGGTTTTTTAATAAAAGGATTAAGTTATTTTTAATAATAATAATAGTAATAAATCCTATTAATTTAAATATCTAAAAGAAATTTAAAAAAAAGTAGAAGCTAAGCTCGCCTAAAATAAACCTTAGCTATTTATATAGAATAATAGCTATTATATAATAAGTTTATTTCTATCTACCTATTACCCTTAGATACTAACTATAGTAAGTCCTCTATAAGATATAAGAATAGTTATATTATAACTAATATTATTATTAAGTATAGTTAAATAAAACTAATAGTTTAATATTTAGCTCCTTTAAAAGTATGTAATTAACTATTTATCTAGTCTCTATCTTTCTAAGCTATAATAAATAACTAGTAATTAATAGTAGTAGTTATAAAGGTTAGAGAGAAGATAAATAAGAGAATAGATAAAATAGAAAATTTTATTAATATCTTATTACTACTAGGTATTAAGTTTTAGTATCTAAGCTATCTTTCTTTTTTTAAAGTAAAAGTAGATATAGGATTTCATAATAATACTTATTTTAATAGTAAGATATAGCCATTTACTTAAATATTTAAATAAAGCTTTTTACTACTAGATTAAGTAACTTTATATATGTGTTTAAATTTTTACTAGTTAGCCTTAATATTACACTTTACTTCTCTAAAAACTTACTAGGTTTTTATAACTACTACTCCTTGTTTTACTAGCCTTTAATAGTATTTATAATATAATAACTACTATATATCCTAGTAGCCCTTAACGTATTATAAAGGATAGAGGGAGTATTTAGGTTATAGCTAGATATAAAGGTAGTTCTTTATATATATATTCTTTAAATTATATATAAAAGTAGAGTAAGTTTATTATTAGATATGGATTCTTTATAGTAAATATAGATAAGGAGAGAACTTTAGAAAGTACTTATAAAGGTTATTAGAGAGACTTCTTAGTATTAAAAAGATTAGAATATAGTAGGATTTCTTTAATTAGAGGGATATCTTAGAAGACGTCTTTTATTATTTATATAATTGTCACGGATGCCAACAAAGGATAAAGTGTATACAGCTTTTGAATCAATTGCTAGAACTAAAACCGTAGGTACGAAGAAAT
>CAJVRM010000276.1:2675-32852 GCA_911693285.1 Hymenoscyphus albidus | reverse complement strand
TTTCGTTGGAAGCGTGTCTGGAGTTCTGGGCGGCGCTTAACAAAGTTATAAGCCCAACGCGTCCCGACGCGTGGCGCGTCACGTGCTTCAAGAAGTCGATTTGCTATATCTTCCACTACAGATATCCGCGGAGGAAATCCTTTTGTAGCTAGGTCGAGGATATGTTGAACAAGTACTGATTCCTCTAGTCGTGGCGCGTCGCGTGCTTCAAGAAGTCGATTTGCTATATCTTCAACTACAGATATCCGCGGAGGGAATCCTTTTGTAGCTAGGTCGAGGATATGTTGAACAAGTACTGGTTCCTCTAGCTCGGTCATTTTCCGTGAATTGGCTAAAATATCGCGTCGTGAAGGTATACCAAGCAAACGTCGACCTAGCTTCCGGTGGTCTACAGAATAGGCCCTGGCAGCAGCTCGAGCACGTAAATTTGGGTCTTTTTGCATAGCTTGGATAGCTAAGACTAACCGGCTTTCGTCATTTTTCAGAGGCATCCTTCGTTGTAGAGAAATTTAATATTTTGTGGAGGTGTGGTGGGGTCGCCGGGTTTTGGCCGGTTCGCTATACATGCACGTTATAAGAAATTAATAATAAGCCTTTTTATAACGTAATAAATAGATAATAAATAGTAGTAGCTTATTATAAATAAGAGAGTACTTACTAAGTAACTTAGTAAGATAAGTATCCTATATACAAGCATACTCTTCTATCAATAATACTATATTTATTGTTCTATATAGTATAATTATTAGCTCTTTTAACCCGCCTATATACTCCTTAAGCTAACTCTTACCTTTATTTAGTTACACACCTTTATAGGTAGCGAGGCATAGAATATTAATACTTCTTTTTACTACACTAAATAGAGCCTTCTGATTAGTCTATAATATATAAGAAGTCCAAGTATTTAAAGCTAGCCAGCAATATAAGAAATTAATAATAAGCCTCTTTTGTAACGTGACGAATGGACGATAAATCATGTAAAAGTAATATCTAATATTTCTTAGATCCTTCTAAGTGACTGTCGTAACAATACTATCTTCAAATGACAGATACTGTCTCCTTCTATAGTCTAAAACCAATTCTTTCCGGGGCTTTGTCGACTACTAACCACCTCTTCTCTAAGAACATTAGAGTACCTCGCCTCCCTGAAAGGTACAACAGCGAGTTGCTCTCTTATTATCAAATATTGAAACCGCTAACGATAACTACCGGTTCCCCTTTCCGTACGTCCCAACGATCGGCAAATGGAACTCGATTCCATGGAATTATGGAATTCCATGCTAAAAGTAAAATTCCAGAGCATCTTATATATGGAATGGAATATTCCATCGAACATGCTCTGGAATTCCATGGAATTATGGAATTCCAGAGTGGCTTTTGACTAATCAGAAGGCGGGATCTAGGAGGGGGTTAAGTACTCTATTTCGTACACCTATGATACTACTTATATTTATTTTCTCTTAATCTCTTTACTACTTATTTACATCTCTTTAGGAGTCATACATAGGCTATCTATATTACGTAATCATTTATAGTATTAATAAGAATCTATTATAGTTAGTACGTATTCTTACTACGCCGTCTATCGCTTACATTACCTAGGTAGTCAATGCTAGTGATATTCCTAATGAGTACTAACGCGGCCGAATCTACACTTCCTATTAGTCAATCGGACCGGGTAGACCTTTTTCCGCTCATGTGACTTGGTTCCAGGGTATTCCAGTGGAATAGGGGTTATAGAGTAGAATAATTCTAGAATTATTCTAAATGGAATGGAATATTCCATACCCCCCCTCTGGAATGGAATGGAATATTCCATACCCCCCCTCTGGAATGGAATGGAATTCCAGTTGCCGATCGTTGGTACGTCCTCTCCTGGAAGCAGCAAGGGCAGATTATCGACTCAACTTTAACCAAAAAACATTTCGACAATCCCCAAAACATGCAGTTTTCGAAACACGGCGAGGTTTTCAGCTCTCGAAACATCATTGAATAAAAGTATTCAGGCCTAAAGCAACTACCCGATGGAACAGGCTAAAACTCAAGGGGTGAGCAGGAACACATCTGATCAAATGCATTGGAGCACATAGTAGCGATATTATAGCAGTCATCAGATAAGATTCACGTCATTGATTAATCTCAGAACACGAATCCCATCGGGATCTATAGGCATCCCACATTCCATGAGAACCCCAGACGTAACCACCATACTCCACACTGAGCCATCGAGAAGCGCTAACGCTGCACTGCTGCCTCGCTTGTTCCCCTGAACTCTCGGCTCTTTATCGCTTTTGAGGTACCTCCCCTAGTCCGGTTCGTGTCCCAACACGTCGGATCCCGCACTTCTCATCTAGAACTTCATCCTTCAAGTTTCAACACCCCCAAAGCTTAAAGCCTAGAGTTCTCTGTCCCAATTTCTAGCTGAGTTATATAACCACTCTAGATCTCGAGACAAAAAACATGTGTGATCGAAAGAAACGCTCGAAATGGAGAGGTGGAGGTGACAGCGCTCTAGTTCTCACGGGAAGACCCACAACAATAATGCACAAGTTTTATGGATATTCTCAGTTCTTCATTCACAACAATAATCTACACAAGGTCCTCCGAGGCCCCTCAGCTAAGCACAAAAACAGAGTTCAGGCAACCTACCTCTCCCCTCCTTTCCTCTCCATTCTCTTCGACGAACCCTTCAACGGACCCAGCGAAAATGAAGCCATCGTGAGATTACCACGCGGCGAGAATATCCTGCCGTCAACAACTTTCTTACTCCAGAGTCGTATCGCGACCACTTTTCTGTTCCTTGGCGAGCCCATTAGGCAGCGGCGTAGCAGAAGGAGGTGTTAATAGACCTACTTCTGGCCAATTGGGGGAGAGCAGACGTCTAGACTGCCTCTCTAAGTCCTTGCTGCTGGATAGAGATGAATTGAGGGTTCACGATCCACTTGGAGGTTTGGAGAGTAGCGGATGTTAGATATAAGGAGGACCTGCAAAATGATGGTGCCTCACCTCACCTCACCCCGCCAGCCAGCTTTGGATTACCTCTGGTCAAGTAAGTTCGTATCGCGACGTACGGCTTGTTCAATTGGCAGGTCTCTCGATTCGTCGTGCCGAAATTTGTATAATACCTTGAATCACTTTCCCATTGCGGAACCACAGTCGCTTCCACGAACCTCACGAACGTCATGTTGTTTACACTCATAATTTCCGTGCTTTTGCACGCAATTGATGTTCTTGCCGCACCATACATAGTCACATCGTATGTCGAATTATCAGTCTACACTCAGTATAATGGTGTTAAAACATATACCAAACCAGTGGTCCTACCATCAACCATTACAGCACCTCCAACCGCCATCGCGACCTCCACCAGGGCAGATACATACTACACCCACGTCTCCATCGTCGATATCGTGCTCTCTCCAGGCGTTAGAAAATCCCATTCATACGATTATGAAGACTCCGAAGACGCACTCTACAGAACCTACATGGTACCCCTCACCTTCAACGCGCCAACATCCTGCTCATCAACCTCCTGGGCCTTCACAACCACAGTAGAAATCTACATTCCCCCACCAGTGCGAGGAAAAATAAGCGCCGCGACACTATCAACTTCCGCATCAACATACACCTACGAACATTGCAATCCCGTGCCCACAACGGATGTAATCGCCATCCTCAATCCCACAGATGTCGAACCATCGGATCTAGCAAGTGCATCCTCAAAGCACAACCACTAATACCGCTACACACGCTGCACCAGTCCCGGAGGTCTCAACGCCCTCGCAACCCCCACGGGCTCCGACGACATAGGAACAGAAGACATCTACACCTCACGCCACCCCTCCCGCCCAACATCCACATCCACATCCTCCTCCGACACCTCAAGATCCGGCAGTCGGTACGAATACTGCGGCGGCAGCTACTCAGCCTGCTACGACTCAAACTACCGCGCCCTCCTCACCTTCATCCTCCTTGTCATCTTCGGGTGGTTCCTCCTCTGGTTCCTGATCGGCCTTCTCGAATCATGGTACTCCTTCAAAGGACTAATGCAAGGCGAGAAGCGCAAACGGGGGATGCCGTATTCATGGTGTTGTATCTCCTGGCCGTGTCTCTGCTTTACGGGTCCGGTGTATAAGGCTAGGACGCCCGAGGAGCAGGTGGTGCTTAAGCAGAAGTGGGCGGAGATGAAGATGGGTGGGAAGATGAAGTTGTGGGTGAGGTGGGGGTTTAGGTTTAAGTATCCGGTTGAGTTGTTGGGTGCTGAGCCGGAGATCTATAAGAGGGCTTTTAGACAGGGGTGTTTGTAGATGGGGATGTGGTGATGTGTGTGTTATATGTTAATGTTTAATTTGGTGATATCCTTTGTATTTAAGCGACGACACCTTACAATAAATAAACGAGAACCGAATGACATAATAACCCTCATTTTTTCTACGTATATTCAACATTTCCAAAAACACATCAATCTCTATCCCTCTTGAAACCCCCCCTCCCCCCTCTTCTCCATCCTCATAATCTTACTCAAAACTCCCACATTAATCAGCAAGCACACTTCCAAAACCCCAACCCTCCGGGTGCCAATACCCACAACAACAACCCATCCCTCCCAACTTCCCAAGCCCATACAACAAACCCCCCTCATCCAAGTCAGGCCAAGATGTCATATTTCAGATGCCTAGTTCCCATCTCCCCAAAAGTCTGCTTACTCACCATCACACATCCTCATCCCAACCAGCCACCAGCCCTTCCAAAGAGGCCGACGAACTTACCGATACCTACCTATTACATACTAAATTACCGAGTCAACTATCCTATCCACCCGAGTCACCCAAAAATCACTTACTACGACTTCCGTACTAACTTCCCAGTAAACAACCCCAGCGCCCAAATCCCACATCTCCAACTTCCCCCAACTGCCCTCAACTCTCCCTAACCTATCTCAAACCCACCCAAAAACACCAAAATAATACATACGAATGCATCAAACATAACACAGTACACTATCCTCAAACCTCCCACTTATACTATCCCCATAATACCGCATACGTACAGTACATCAGGAATCTTTACGTTTACTCGTACGATTTCCTATTTGAGCGGTCGGAGCGGTCGGAATAGTACGTTGCGCGCTACGGGGCTTGGGCCGACTTGCTACGCACCAATTAAGGGGTAGGATTGTTGAGTACCAGGACTGAAAGTGGGTATTACGAACCTGATATCCTAGATGTATAGATAAGGCATTGAGGGGATAAAGCGACACAATAAAACTATGGATTTGTAAACGACTCGCATACTCCACGACACTGCGAGGCTGCCCTAAGCCCAATGACTCTTGAAATTGTATCGCAAAAAACAAAGTCACAGCAAGCACGTCACGAAAAGGCAAGATTAAAATACGGAGAAACGGTAGTACATTCGTAATCTACGTTTCCCATCTCCATGAGATATCTCTCTCTCCCCTCTACCATGTGTGGGATTCTAATCTGAAAAGAGAGCTGTCTAGAGAGAAGAATCCACGACCAACCATCGAAAATCCTGTGTGTCAATCGACATTGGTCTCTAAAAAATATGATCCCCCCTCCCCAGTGGATGAATGTGTGATATCCGACCTTTCAGAAGATGTTGAAGTTCTCCCTAACGCCAGATGCTATGATGCTCTCTATTTTTCGCCGCAGTAAACAAGACGCAAAAAGATCCCCCCGTGATGTGAGGAGCTTTCAAATGTAGCCACCGCCTTATCTAACGGTCTATGTTGAATCAGACTTTTCTGTGCCAACAGGTATAAACAAAAACAAGAAGAGAAAGATTCTTTTTCTTTTCCGCCCGAGATGAGCGAAATAAAGGAAAAAACGCAATAAATGATTTAATGTCGAATGTCAGAAACAAATAACGCCGCCCCCAAGGTTGCTCCGTAGGTCGTTGAGACCATGCCTATTCGTCAAATCATTTCGCCGTGAGATGTCCAAAGGAAATATTAAGCAAGAGACGTTGAGTCATCTGCTATTCAGGGCTCTTCTATCGTGCACTCATCTAGAAGGTGAGGGTCTTTGGCTTCTCCCAGCTGAATTCTTGGCTGGTGAAGTGACCGTTCTTTGCGGTCTTAAAGTAAATTGGCTTGGCCAAGTCGAGCTCCTTGACAATGACACCTGGTCTCAAGTCAAAGTTGTTGCGAACAATGGCAACCAATTCATCGGATGACTTGGACGAAGTGCCATAGGTGTCCACGAAAATGGAGAGTGGCTCTGCGACACCAATGGCATATGAGAGCTGGACAAGCGCACGTCGTGCGAGCTTGGCGTTAACCAGAGATTTGGCAATCCATCGTGCGACGTAGGCGGCTGAACGATCAACCTTGGAGAAATCCTTGCCAGAGAAAGCACCACCTCCGTGGGCTCCCCATCCACCGTATGTGTCGACAATAATCTTTCGGCCAGTGAGACCAGCGTCACCTTGAGGACCACCGATAATGAAAAGTCCAGATGGTTGAATCTAAAACGGATTAATTTTGGGTTCGTATGGGGATATAATTAGGGTTACATACGTGGTACACCGTCTCATCGTTCAGGTACTTGGCAGGGATGACCTTTTGGATGATCTTCTCCTTAATCTCCTTGCGCAATTGCTCAGTGGAGATATCCTCGCTGTGCTGGGCGCTGACAACAACGGTGTGGACTCGGAGGGGGACAACAGCTCCATTGTCGTGTTTGTATTCGATGGTGACTTGGGTCTTGGTGTCAGGTCTCAACCATGGCAAGCTTCCGTCACGACGAGCGGTAGACATGGCAGCATTGAGCTTGTGTGCCAACTGGAGGGTCAATGGGAACAATTCTGGGGTCTCATCGGTGGCATAACCAAACATGATACCTTGGTCACCGGCTCCCAATTGCTCGAGTGCCTGCTCGTAGTGAAGACCTTGTGCGATATCTGGGGATTGTTGTTCAATGGCGACCAGAACGTTGCAAGTCTTGTAGTCGAATCCCTTGGCGGAGTCGTCGTATCCGATGTCCTTGATGGCATTTCTGATAACCTTCTGGTAGTCCAAATGGGCCTTGGTGGTGATTTCACCAAAGACCATGATCATACCGGTCTTGGTAGCGGTCTCGCAAGCAACCTTGGAGAGAGGGTCCTCTGCTAAGCAGGCATCGAGAATGGCATCGGAAACTTGATCAGCGATCTTGTCTGGGTGACCCTCACCGACCGATTCGGACTGAAGGAGAGCGGTTAGCCTGCGTATCTTTCTGGTCTCTCGAGGATGAAGCAGAGGACATAGGGAGATGTCGCAACTTACGGTGAACAGGAAAGTACCCTGGTTGTGGTGGGCAACACCGTTGGTGCCGTTGGTTGCCATTTTGGCCTTTGGGGATGAAGGAAAGTGTGGGAGTGGAGGGGATGTGGTCGAGGGGGGTGTAGAGAGTGGGATTGTAGAAACAGAATCTGGAGAGGGGAGAAATGTTTGGGGAAGGTCAAAGGTCGAAGGTCGAAGGATGGTAAAGTACAGAAATTTGGTGGGGTTTTATGAGGTGTCCGTGCCTCCATTGCCTATGGCACGCTAAACCCCTCACCGCGATTGCACCATTCATGGGTGAATGAGTCTCACCGCGTTAGCCCAAGGGCGGGTATGAGGTAGAAGCGCTCAACACTTTCACCTCTTTGAAATAGGGGCCCGATCAAAGCATCATTGGCTACGTATAAGACATTTAATTGTGCACACATTGTCATTTTAGTACAACTTCGAGAGACTACTAATATCAAATCGCCACTTCGGTTGTAATTGTAGCACCAGTTATGTATTGCCGCTTTTATAGAAAGAAATTTCAGTGTTGCTTTTCCTCCCACTTTGCCGGCAAATCTAATCGTAATCTTCAAACTGGTCCACGTGTTGATTAAGCACACGTGCTTATTAAGCTTTCTGACTCACGTGATAATTATTCTCGCTTAGAGGGGATGGGGTTAACATTTGATGAACCGATTTCGGAGTCTGTGAAGTGGGCTTGTAAACTGTTGGATAGCGAATACACAAATATATATTTCTGAAACCCCTGCTATGTATATGTTTGCATAAAATACCGAAGATGGTAGAAGAATCCAGGAGGTATAATTATAACTTGCCGAGATATTGTTTGTATGTGAAAAGTTTAGTGAAAGGAAGGATTATGACAAATGCGTATTTCATTGTATTATGTGGTGCACAGTTAGCTATTTTGGTCAATAGAGGGTGCCTATTATATTGGTTTATGCTGTGAGTTTCGCATAAACAAGTCGAAAGTTAACAACGTCATGCATTCAGTTAACGAAGATAAAACTAAAGAAAAAGGCTACACTATACTCAAGCAGAGCGATACTCTAAGCTTCCTCTGAACGGCATACTTTGAATAAAACATTTTCTAACATTAACAGTCATATTTCACACGTTCAAGATATTGACGGGGATACTGCGTGTATTACCGTGAAATCATCCCAAGTTTGCAGGTCAATAACCTCTGGAAAGCATACATGACAGAGCAGCGAAATCTGCCTGCGAAACGGAAATTTAGCTTCCGTTATTGGTACTAGCTGCTTTATATCTGTGCATCCTCAAGAAATTTCGAAGACTGTTATGTGTAGTAGAGTAGTGGGGCCCGTTAGGGTTGGTATGAGAAGAGATATTGAATATAGTACTGAAGGGGGTAACCGAATGGTGTTTAATGTTGTTTTATATTGTATCTACCCAAGAACGCTGAAGGATTGAAAGCGTTCGAGTACTTGTAGTGCTCGAACAGTGGGACTAGCTGCACGTGACATTCCTTGGTATAGGTAAAAGGGGATATCGTGATAGATATGAATTTCTGCGAAAAGACTGTGAGAGCAAATATTCTAACCATACCTCAAACTATGAATTTCTCCCTCGTGTTTGAAAATTAGAGGATACGAGACCTCCCTGGAAATGGGCGAAGGATGTTATAGACGAATGTTACACTGTACGCAGGCAACAAAATATTGGTTGCTTGATTTCATTATCTGGAGTACTTGAACAAATACAAGTCCAACTGTGCGAGTAGAGTATATCTACAGAGAGAAAGACAATTCATATCATATCCTGTGGCCGTATATTCTGCATTCTTCCAGCCACACAGGCGGGACACCAATAGTCACCCACTCCCTCGCTTATTCTCATACCTTCTCTCTGCTTGTATGAACACCACTACAAAGAATTCCACCATACTCCATCATGCGCCCTCAACCCATCGACCTAGTCCCAAACCTACATCCTCATCTCCTTCACCGACCTCGCCCTCGCCTTCTACCCACACCCCCCACAACTCTACATAACCACAACTCTCCCCCAGCCTCCAACCCACCAACAACACCTCTCAAATACCTCCCTACACTATCCCCCTCTCCCTCATAACCTCCACCCCAACCCTCTCCAACCTCCCATACCGCACCACGATCTCCACCCAAACCAGGAACTCCACAGCTCGCAATAACCAGAGCCACATATCCTTACGATTATACCAGGCATCATTATACCTTATAGCATCATGTGCATAGGGCGGCATGTAGAGAGCGAGATCGGTAACGCCTGGGAAGTGTCGCAGCATGGTACGAGCTAGGGTTTTGAGTCCGGTGGTGTCGTATTCGAAGCGCGATGAGAGGGTGGGGAAACCGCTTATGAATAGCGAGCGGAGGTAGAGAGATAGTACTAGGAAGTGGATTTGGGTGAGGTGGGAGGAGGGGGGTGTGGTGGTGAAGCGGGCGAGGGCTTGGATGTTGATGGAGGTGGGGGTGGTTAATATCGTTTCTGCAAAGGGACTACGAAAAAGGGTATATAGATGCGTGGCTCCTCAGTTTGGACAATCCTTAGGATTCAAGATAGGAAATAGGAAATACTCACACACTACTACCCTAATCTCCATTCCAAATACAGAAAGTATTCCTCGTATAAAACAATCGACTCCCTTCCAAATAAATCATCCTACTAACCAACCACAAATTCATAAAATTCTCCGCGAACTGCGATACAGGTATCAAACGACGTCCCGGTAACACGCGACGATGACGACCTTTCTGAACGGGGTGTAGATCTCTACAGAGCCATCGGTTGGCACGAGGTAATCGAAGATCATGAGTCGGATCTCGATGCTTGCTTTTATGAGAAATGATGTTTCTGGAGGTATGCGTTAGTTATCTGCTTTACTCTCCTGTGTCGTTAGCGGGATATATACCTTGCGGAGGCGTTTTGAGAGCCTCGGGCTTCTTGGTAGGTTGCTTCTTCTTTGGCATTTTGGCGGTCGCTTAGGTACGTTAAGGTCTGTTGGTTGATGTAGTAGGTTGAAGTAGTGGTTGTGGTTGTGGTTCTAGAATAAGAGATTTTTAAGGAAAATAACCATACAAGACTAAGGCGCTCTTTAGTGTAGCGCAAATCGGTGGTAGTAGCGTAGCAGTGTTAAGGTGAAGTCAAAATTATTTAGCACGTGTGACGGTTATGGTCACGAGGGCTGGATGTCACATGCTCGCTTAGCGAGGCGCTAGCGCGCACGACCTGTATTTAGTTCCCAGCTCTCTTGAGCTCTCCTTCTTTCCTCGTCTTTTGTCCTAAGAATAGAGTGTTAATTGTTCTGAGTTCTACCTGAAGCACGTCTGTCACAGCACGTAGGTCAGAAAAAACAAAAGGATTTCCTCGCTAAGTAGAACAACTACTAAGTGAATTTAGAAATCTACGAACGTACTTTCTTAGCTAGGTTATAAAGTATTACACTTAACTTATAGAACTAGATTATTTGATTTTCATAGAATAAATTTAATATATAAGTTAGGTGTTTTTTAGATATTATTTTAAAAATAGCTTTTGTTATCGTTTTATCTCTTAAGCTAATATTTATTATTTAGGTTTATCTAGTTTAATCCTTTGGAATAATATTATTAAAAGCTTTCTAAATATATTTATTTCAAAATTATGACAAAATATAGAGTTATTAAGAATTTTCTATTCTTAGTAAAATCTAAGAAAGAAATACTATAATACTTAGGCCCTGTTTAGCACGGATTATTTTATTTTGATTGCTCGGTGGGATAGGCAAAAGGTTTTTGTAATGTCAGAGACTCTTTGCACATCCTATCATACCTATGTATGGGTTAGGTCACCGTTCGGAATAGTCACGTGATCAACGAGGAGCCAGTATTATTGAGAGCACCGATGTATTCGTCCGGACCGTGGAGTTAGAGGACTTTAGATCAAACTTAGAAGTCGGGCAAACTCCCCGTCTGATTTGCATCTAGATATCGGAGTAACACTCGTACAGAATTTTTATTCATGCACGTAGATCTGGTATTTGTAGAGCCTTATCACTGCTGGAATCAACTTAAAGGTTATGAAACTCTAGGATCTACTGAGACTGGTATGTCTATACTGGAAAGAAAGCGACATGACGTGGATCAAAATCTCAGGGCTTAGTTAATGGGGAGATATTTCGCGTTTAATTGTTGAAAAATCACATTACTTCTTGGTCTCACTCTTATATATGGTTTTATCCTTGATAAGTCTCAGGAATAAAAGGATACTGCCATAATAAAAGGTATCGTAGATATCAGCAGAGTAATTGCTCTAATACAAACATTTAGATGCTATTTCTTGACTTACATCCCTCGTCTTAGCCTGCTGCCAAAACTCTGTGCGATTCACGGAAACTGCCAAAAAAGACATATCAAAGCTGCTACAGTATATATGCACCAGAATATGCTGAAATCATGTAATATACAAGATTGAACATAAGACTATGGGTTGCTTGTCGAAAGCTGGTTAAAATGGATAGGTAAAAACGCGAAAGACTTTGTTTAGTTTATCTAATACTTGCGATACCACCATCTGTAAGCTTCACCTCACTCTGTGGCGAAGGAAAATGTATATTACCTACCCTCAAGATAAAAATCAAAGCTAGGGTCTCCACTTAATACTCAATACTAGAAGAGTCTTAGAAAAACAGATTATGAAGTCTCAACTCATCGAAGTTCTTCATGAATCTATAGTCCTGTGCTCAAGGCTTCCTTCCACCTATGATATCCCGACAAACGTGGCTTCAATACTACCAAAAAGAATGTTGCGATGTCATGTCATAGAATACAAAATATGTGGTCTCTAAGATAAGCTGTACACACTTCTAGCGAACTTGGTAGGAATGCAAAGCTTTTATGATTCAGAAAATATATTGCTAACCCATGTATGAAAGATATAATCCTTGCGACAACGTCCCGAATTTCGACAGCACTGATAATGAAAAGTTTCTGTAACAGAAAAAGGAGACCCAAAAACAAATCCAATAGAAATTATAGCTAGACGGAATTTCAGCTTATTGAATGCAGAATACCCTGATCTGATAGCTTGGTAATGCTTTTATCTTCTTCTCGAACTCAGGAATCTCATCTTTGGTATTCAAATAAGGGAACCAAATGCCAATTCGCTCCCAGACATCGTGTTTTTTTGAAACTAGAAGGAAGTATTGCCATCTCCATTCACGTTCCGACTTCCTCCATAATGAAAATAAAAAAATTGCGAAACAGCTGCGTGTATCGATATGAGCAGATGTAGCGTCGTTCAGGTGTTCAAGGTCTTGAAATTGAGAGTCTAAATACACATACTCCTCATATAATGACTGTTCGTCCTGATCCGTGTATGCTTTCAGACCATTATTCGAATTGTACAGTCTGACATTGAATGAAGGAGCACATAACCAAAGTTCTTGTAAGACTCTATGATGCACGTCTTGGGTAGAAAGTCTTGACAGAAAATCAGACCATTCGATCTTTGGCTCATTGCCATTTCCAACATAAATTTTCAGTTCGCAAGGAACGGTAATATTTGAATCTTTTGAACGCAAGGAATAACTGTATTCGATGCTATAGCCCTTCCAACCGGTCCATGACCAACTAGGGAAGCCTTCTCGCCGATGGACCAATGCGTTATCCTGGTGATACCAAGACAGCCCAAGGAGTAAACTGGCGATCCTGGAACCTTGAAAGTTGGGATGATTAGCATTGTCATTGGGCAGTATTGGAATACCCCAATGAGCTTTGACTGAAGTCTCTCTTGAGTTAAAGGCGCTTAAGATACCCTCAAATGCATTTAGAGCGTCGACAGGGAAACTCAAGTTACGCTTTGAATATTCAGACACCAGGCTGAAAATAGCAGTGGTGGGAATATTAGAACTCCATTGCGGTATCCCCGTATATTTCTTCCGGTGTACGACTTCTTCCAGTTCTGTTACTTCAGCACAATCGTATAAAATCTGATTTTCGCCGAAAAAGAGCCTCCGTCGAGAAAAGAAGCTTTCTTGAAACTTCCAGCCACGAGAATTCCAGTAAGAATTAAGGACAGCCTGAAGAGGGCATATTTGACAAGTTGAAAGAGTGGTACCACGAAAGGTACCTGTTATTTGAACGCGGCCGGCACTATTTGAAACGCCAGGAAGTCCCGCATCAGCATTATCACCAGTAGCCGCTATTAGAGTGACCTCTGCAAAACGATAAACAAGGTCCATTTGCTGAATTTGATGCTTGCGATCATCTGCGTCGTCTTGCAGAATACAATATGCCGAGTACAAAACGTAGCGTGATCTTTTCCCCTTCGGTATTCTAACAGAGCATGTTCTTGGGATAGGGTTGGGCGAGCGAACGTGATTTCGAAAATTGGGTAACAATCTTGATGCAGGCGGCTATAGTCCATAGATTCTCGGTTGTGAACCGATAGGAAACGCGGTTTGAGATTTTCCGGTTCGCGATCCTCTGATATCCGAGCAATGAAGTCACAAAATTCACAATCCTTCCCTTCATCTCAAGCCCATACCTGTTCTGGGTGGGAAGTGCGCGAAACCCAAACACATCCCTTCCAGGGTGCTTTAACGCCCTTGTATCCTTCCCCTAGAGCGGCGATAAGATCTAGATCCGAGCAGTTTTCGCAGAGCATGTTGTTTGAAATTCGTCGAGCTTCAAGAAGGGATTGGAAAGAAGGACATCGAGGCTGTTGCGTGGACTTCAGCCTACCTATATACACATCAGCCAAATCCTTGGCATGCATCAAGGACTACGTACCACAGACGAGAATTACCTAGCCCAAGTAACGTTCTAGAGGCTATAGATTGATATCCTACTAATATTTCAAGAATGAAAGTCCCGTATGAGATTTGATGGAGATTGATTTAGAGTTAAGCCAAGGTCAAACAATGAAAGTTCACACATTTCAAGTTTTCATTATTCCTTCCATCGCCTATATAGGCAGGTACCTCAAGTATCGAAAGCGGGGAACCTGGGCGTTTACAGGACTTACATATGCTTAGAAAGCGTGAGTCCAATGGCCAATGGAGCATTTCCAGACGTGCAAATGGATAAAGTGAGGCGAAAGTGGACACCTGAGTCTAATGATAGTACATGATTGTCATCTGTGCATATGGATAAGGGAAGCGACGGCGGTTCATAGCTATGGTTTATCTATAAAGATCATGGCTCTAAGGGAGAGAAAAAACACGCCGATTTACGGCAGAGGGCCACCATACCTAAATGCCGACTTTTTAACCAACGCTCGGCAGATGGAAGCATATTCCATGGAATTCTAGGTAGAATATTCTATATGGAATACTTCTAGAGTACCTATACAATAGAATAGAATTCTTCTATGGATTAGTCTCTGGAATTCTAGGAGCTCTATAGAATTCTAGGGGTTTTTTCTAACTAACTAAAATATAAGGTTTAGGGTGGTTTTAAGTAAATAAGATATAGTTATTATATATATTTAAGTAAATAGGAATCCTAGTACTATACAAATGTAGAAGGATCAGAGACTCTCTATATCTCTATATACTCTAGAGTAGTTAGGGGGGAAAAGGAGAAAGGGGGGCTTTATATAATGTATCCTACTTATAAATACGTATAATACACTAGTCCAAGGTAAAATAGGAGATTCCTATTAGTCTACTAAAGTAGAGATACTTTTTCCCGGTTTATATAACTAATTCTATCTAAATATTCTATATATTCTATAGAATATATACCTCTAGATTAAAATAATTCTAATAAAATCTTAAAAGGAATAGAATTATTCTAGAGGGGGGTGGGGGTCTAGAATAGAAAGGAATTGTAGTTACCGAGCGTTGCTTTTAACGTAACCTATATAAATTTAATAGTAGAATAATACCTAATAATATATCATTTGTTTATTATAGTCCCTTTAATCTTTAAATCTATTTAAGTAGTTTTTATATATGTTTAAATACTTTTTTAGTCTAATTCCTATAGGGTAGTGTCACGAATCACGTGCTAAAGGGCATGCCCCGCGTCATGTGATGAGTTAGTCCAGACGGCGTTCCGACAGGACAGGCACATCAGGATAGTTATAGCAAATAGGGATGCTTAGAGTAGCTAAGCGATCCAAGGATTTCACATGTAGAGGGTCACGTGATATATGCAGGGCGACATGGTCGTTGTCGACCTTGACGCCCAGGGCGACAAAGTCGTTGTCGACTTTGTGACTTAAGGAGAACGAAGGATCTATGTAAGACTGGCACGTCTGCCATTAGATAGGAGCTTCGTGATCAACTTAGTTATCAATCTTATCATATTAGTTTGACATCTTTGATACAAGTAACGAGTTCACTTCCAAGTGAACAACCCGATAGTCTTCTTCTTATCATAGCATACCAACCAGCGAACACCCAGCCAAGTTTAGTTAGCCAGTTTGAGTATTCGTTACACTTAGAGGGGAAAGCGGAGTTTTTTAGATAGTCTAGAGACTTTTACTAGAGTATCTTATATAGAATCTAGTCTTAAGGAAAAAACTACTAGGTAATAGAAGAAGGGCGGTTTATATATAAAGATAGTTATATTAATAAGATTATTAAGAATAGTTTCTTATATATAAAAGCGTTCTAGGACTATCCTAAGACCGTCCTAAGAGCTTCCTAAGAGCGTTCTAAGAGCGTCCTAGGACTATCCTAAACCTTGTAACGGAACGGTGAAGGATACTGTTATTCCACTACTTAGAATCTAAAGCTAAGGAGAGAAGAGCTATCTGAGGAGAAAACCCGAGGTTCTTATGCCAGAAATACCACACACCCAACAGCTCCTTATCCCCCGCGTCTCCCACACATCCCTTATCACGCCACGATGAGGGATTTGATGTGTTGTCGTGTTTGCTTAAAGAGTTTTCTGAGGGAGTTGTGTGTTGGCATGTTTGCTTGAAGAGTTTTCCTTCATTGTTTGTTTGCTTGAAGCGTGGGACATGCATGCTCGCTTAGGCAGCCACTTGTCCCGCGGTCACGAGGAAGAATAACCGAATCGCGACATTCAACCCGTGACAAACCTGTCCTAAATCCTACTCCAAGGTGCAAACATGGTTACGTAAGCCGGGCTAGGTGCGCAAGGCACTCCCGGCCGGCACTTAGGCGCCTACGGGCATATACCCCGCGCGCGCCTACCCTCCCTAAGTAATCAACTACTAATACCGCACGTTATACTGCCTATAATATACGCCTGTTAAATTTCGCTAAATCAACTAAATTTAATAATTATATTTTTATAACGTTAGGGTTAAGCGTATAGGAGTAGTACCGAGTACGTAATATAGCCTATATACTATAGCTCTACGCCCTATATACGGCTCTATAGAGTACCTTTCCGAACTATCCCGGGAGCGTCTAAAAAGCGTTCAAGGATTATTCGAGAACGATTCTAAGACTATTTATAAATTAGACTATTAATATAAAAGACAGTTATAAATCTAAGATTATTTATGAGTTAGCTAAAATAGTCTAAAAACTATTTAATATTTAAATTATTATAAATATAAAACTATTTAATATTAAAACTATTATTAATTTAAACTATTATACTTTTAAATAGTCTTAAGATTATTTTATATTTAGATAGTTATAAATCCTAGACTATTTTCCTTTTAGATTATCTTATATTAGTTTAAAATCAAAAATAGTTTTTATAATAAATAACTTAGTTATAAATTAAAATAGTTTTATAATTTTAAATTATCTAGAAATAGTTTTATAATAGTTTTACTTTTATAAATTATTCTATAACTATCTAAAAAACTCTACTTTCCCCTCTCAGGTAGTTAAAAAAACGCTCTGGAATTCTATAGACCTTCTAGAATTCCAGAGACTAATCGATAGAAGTATTCCATTCTATTTTGAAGGTGCTCTGGAAGGATTCTATAGAATATCGTTCCATCTACCGAGCGTTACTTCCCGTATACTGGATATCGTTATCGGAATTTTCCACCTACCTAGGGACCTACAAAAGCTATATAAGCTGGTCTCTAAGTGGCCTGAAAATTATAGTAACTAATTTCTAAACAAAGAGGGGATATTATAATTATACCTATAAGTAGGTAGTGTAAGATAGTTTTATTTTATTTCTTTGTTTTGTTTTGTTTTAGTAAAGAAAGTAGTAGAGTAGTGGAATGTGTATTAGGTATATTAGAGCATGGTTAGGTAGTAAGTTAGAAGACCAGTGTATTTTGAGATTATTTCAAAATTATAGACTTCTACTTAGTATTCCAAGATCATCCCACCAAAATAAAGTAGAAAGCTAACCCAAAACTCCCAACACCATCCACCATCCCCCTCCCCCCAAACCCCCTAAACCTCCGTCTCCACCCCGGGTTCCTTCCCCCCATGTTCCAGCATCCCCTCCAGGGCCCCCTTGCCCCTCCGACACTTATCCAACGCCCAGTCCGCCGTCCTCGCAGCGCGCCACTGCATGACCCCCCGATGCTTACGATGCAACTGTCGATGATGACTATCATAATCCCTCAACTGACTAACCGGACCCCTCTGCGGCTCTTCCTCATCGTTCTCTCCTTCAAGGATACTATTCTTCACCTGTTTGGCTTTCTTGATCGGGTTTTTGGTGTGTTTGTGGTGGTGCGAGGAGGAGGAGTCTTCGTCGGTATCTTGGTTTGTGTGCGTGGTGAGTTTTTTGTTGCGTGATTGGGAGGAGGAAGAAGAGGAAGAGGAGGAGGATTCGTCAAAGGAGGATCCAGAGGAGGCGATTTCGTCGTTGACTGTGTCGAGGGCTTCCATTACGTTGCGCATGTCGGTTTCTTTGGCTTTGTTTGCGTATCGCTTGTGGTATCCTGATAGACCCCTCCAGAACTTCATTGTGAGCTCAATCTCTCCAATCGCTTCCTCGTTCTCTTCAAGCCCCTGATAGCCCGCTGAGGTAGTGGCTCTTTTTAGGTTCTCCTTTCCCCCTTTCCATACTTGTAGTGTGGTTGTCTGCTCCTCTTCGTCTGCTATATCTTTGAGCCAGAAGACTGCGAATGCAGGCGTGGAATCAGGCCCCACACTCGATTTGCGGAACTCGACGACGAGGGGGATGGCGTATCTCTTGCGAATGGCGATGAAGGAGGAGCCTTTACTGTGTTTGGGCGTCCATTCTCCATTGTTGGCTGTGAACTTTGAGCGCGCCATATTGGAGCGGATTTTGAGACGGTGAGTGCTTAGGTCTTCTGGGAGGCGTATGGCTTTAATGGGGGCTTTGATTTCCAGAGTCCCGTAGTCCCAGCCCAGGAGTTCCTTGGGCAATTTCAACTCCACGCTGCGAAAGACCATGGATATGCGAGCGCGGCCGAAGCCGATTCCTCCTACCAAGGGATAGAGGTCCATGACTTGACTTCGCTCTGAGAAGACTTTGGCGAGGGGAAGGTATACGATGCCTATCAAAGGATCCTTTTCCTTCTCTCGACTGTCTCGGACATTGATCAAGACTTCGGCGGTTCTCCAGTCTCGGATGAAACGTTCTGTGCTAGCGTTGAAGAAGGGCTTAGCGTTTTTCGGTTTCGTACGTGTTCTGTAGATTTTCTTGTGGTTGAGGATGATGGAGCAATAGCTGCTGGGAACGTCGTCTAGTTGTTCGGTTTGATCTTCTCGGTCTACATCCCCTTGTTTGTCTCTTATATTCATGGCTTCGACCTATCATACATATGTCAGAGTCAACGTATTAATATATTCTTGGAGAAATGTTTCAAAGAGGCTTGAAGTGATTGAAAGCCAGTGTTCGAGATTTGGAAGAGTTGGAGTTCTGATTTCCAAAAGCCCCAGATGATGGCTTTCAAAATCACGATATTTTTACCTCCAAACCAAATAGAATAGAGAGAAAGAAAATGATTTGACTTTCGACTTACCTGAAGTCCAGTGATATTATGAATCTGAATAGAAAGAACACCACTCGGATACTCAGGATCCGGCGGCGACGAGCAAATAAGAGCATTCTCCCGCTCCTGATAATCCTGCGCCTTCTGTTGATTAATCTCCTTCGACTCATCATGCGCAGTCGCCTCTCTCAACATCCTCTGCGCATTCTCCGCAACATGTTCCTTCAAATCCTTCTTGCTTCGAATCTTATCATCTTCCGTTTGTTTGGAAAGTTGTCCCTCGGTGATTCGGATCTTCGAGTAATACCCGACGGACCATGAGAGCGTCCCTGGCATCTTCTCGCCGGCATCTTGTCCCGTGAATCGGTCTACTCGATCGCACATACGATTTTTGGTTTTGGAGCCGTGCACGAGTTCCTTTAAATCGACTTCTACTCTTCCCAGGTCATCGTCTGCAGTGTATTTGTCCGAGTCCCATAACTGGAGTCGAAGTTTCTCGCCGGCGTTGAGCTCTTCGGGTGATACTAACATGTACGCCCATTCTTCCCATCTGGGACGTTGATCGCTTTCGATGACTCTGGTTGATAAGATTGTCTTCCCAAACTTACCCCAAGAACATGTTATGTAAGAGTCACTAGAACCCCCCAATGGTCCTAGTCCCCCGTCTCCTTCCTTGAAGTCTCTAGCTTCTTGAATGAACATGACAATAACACCTCGGACGACAGCATCTTTCTTAAAGTCATCACCTACAAGCATTTCCTTGAGGTCAATAGTCAGACTCTTAGGAGCAACGTAATCTGCAAGCGCTGCATCGATTGATGACTGAACGAAAGAGGAGATGAGAGGCACGTTCATCAAATTTGGTAGATGCCTCGATAATGGAACACAAGATAGATCAGCTTTCGGCTGACCGACAAATGTCATTGTGCAGAGACTGAAAAAAGGAGGATCCGGACAAAGCTGTAGACGAAGCCGCATCGTACCGATAATCCCTCGTAATTCAACCCAAACAGGTACAAAAGCACCGCCGGGAAGGTAAAATTTGAGATAAAGATGAGCATTTTTGGCTTTCGATTTGATGGATTTACCGGAAGATCGGGCGCGATATGCAAAAGCCAGCTCCATATTGACGAAATCTCCTTGCTCGGCTTCCATTCCTTCGCGAATGGCTTGTTGCTCACCTTCCTTCTGCTTCTTTTCGTCCTGCTTCTTCGAAGCATCTGGGTCGGCGTCTTCTTTTACTTTATCTTCATTATCCTCTTGCTCTCCTTGGCCCGGTGCTCCACGGCCATTGGCGTCTTTGTCACTGGCCTCCTTCAAATTTCCTTCCTCGTCCACTGACTGATCTGCGGCACCCGTTGGAAGCCATCTTACACCAAGAATACGAATAGCTTCGCTTCCTTGGCCCAAGTCATCAATACTAACCATGCGGACAACCTTTGGTAAACTTGCTTGCATCACATCCTCAAGCATGTCGACCACGGAGGCGAAGAGATCAGGGTTGATGAGCGGCCAAACAGAAGCCAATAGACTGTTCATCCAGGCAACAGATTCTGGTAAACGTTCATTTGTCCTGTGAAATTCTTCTTCTTCGACTCTTGCAGCATCCCAAACTTCGTCCTCCCAAATACTCTCCACTTTCTTACCGAGCCAACCTTGTAATCCTGTTATGACAGCAAAACCACCGCCCGCCACAAGCGATAGGAAAATAGCAATGGCCGAGAGAGACTTTTTTGAAAAAGCCTTTTCGCCCCATGAACCTTTCGTAACCGCGAAAAACAACAATGTCAATGACATGCCAAGAACCAATGCTACACCCGTCGCAATAGCAAAAGCGAACTGATAAGTCTTCATCAGCTCGACCTTCGTATCCTCATAAGCCGGAGGCGGAAACATCTTTTGCATGCCACCATAACCATCTTGAAGGTCTCTCTTCTCCCGATCAAGTTGCTCCGAATCCTTCGAGGAGCCACTACTAAGTCCAGTATTTGCTCTCCTAGTTCCTTCATCTGGGCCCGGTTCATTTTCCGGCGCTCGTCGTAAATCCTTTGCCGTCGAATCTCGTATTACAAGTGGAAGATGTGTGACGGGATCCGTAACTTCACGACCACCATCATCTCTTTTATTGTGTTTCATGTCCTTGCACTTGCGCTTTGGGTCGAGCTGACCGGCAGCCTTTTCCGTCGCAGATACATTTTGTTGATCCATTGCTGATTTCTTGTTGTCCTTTTTGGATTTGACATTGCCATCCTGTCCTGTAGATTGGCTATCATTCCCATTTACTGAAGGAACTTCTGGGATACCAGAATCCCTATCTCCCATTTCCTCGTTTCCTTCGTTTCCTTTATTTCGATTTGCGGTCGGGTGGGGGTTGCCCTCAGCTTCTTGCTTGTCTTCATTGTGGACAATTGATTTTACAGCATTGAAAGCCCTCTTGACCTTTGAGTCGTCCTCTTCCGTGTGCTGTGAATCCTCGGCTTTTTGGTGCTGGTCCTTGAGCTCATCTCTATGTTGACGGTATCCCTGGACTGTGGGAATAGGGTGATCATGGGAGTAAGGTGCCCGATAATCTCGACGAGCGGCGTCTTCTTCCATGTCGTGTGAAGACATTTCAGGAATGGGCTGTCGGTGTACGAGTAGTACGAGTAGGTTGTGGAGTACACCAATATGCTGGGACGAAGATTGAGAGTTGATGTATGGAAGAAACATTCAACCATGGTTGAATTGAAATGAAAGTAGGATGAAGGGAAATACATCCCACCTACCGTTGAATAGATCAAGTGATAACTCACTCTTACCAGTCTGCAGCTACTGTTTTCAAGGCACGAACCCTCCACAAGGGCTGTGGTACTGGATAGGACCTTTGTTGGTCGACCGACGTCACCGATCGCCCAGGAAACCGGGATACACATGAGCCACTAGGGGAAGAAGCTCCGAGCTCTTCTGTACTCCATACCTCTTGAACCACCAGTGAACCAACCAGTTTATATTTTGGATACTCGAGTAAGTCTCTATTTGATTCATTAAACCAAAATGATCCTATCACGTTAAAAGAATAGCACTTCTACGAGTAGCTGAATGGATCAGAATGTGGCATGTAGCGGGCAGAATGGCATGCACTCGCTTGAGTGAAACCTCGAAAACAAAGTGAAAGATACGTATAGTAGAAGGGTCGGAATCCATAGACTTCAAGTATAAGCATACTTCATAGACAATTGAAAAATAAGCAAGATTGCTCGACAGAGCGAAGCTGATGAAACTTCCCAAGCACATGTCGAGTAACTAGTGCTCGCGAGTGAAGTAGGGATCTCATTCTCATTGCTCTCCAGACGCCTCAAAGACCGCTATGCTTATTTCTCGGATACGGCACATCCTCGAGACATACCAAAAGATCATCATTGAAAACCTCCCATTCATCCCCTCCCATGAAAAGTAATATGCAATATTTCAAGAGCATCCTCTACACCATCCGCCCATCGCGAAAATGGCAAAACACCAAACGCCATGCAATCATCCCAAACGCTCGCTCCATCATTATCATAACCTTCGTTCTTCCTCCCGTAATTCGTACCATAGTCGTAGGACGTAAAAAAAGTACCGACCCCTCTACTTCGGAACCACAACCCCATTATGAACCATCAAAGGATCACCATACTGCGCTATAAACCATTAGTCTTCTTCCTCTCTCTCTTACCACCCCATCCTCCCTTCCCCATCCCATCCCATCAAAAAGAGAAAAAAAAGAGACGACATACTAGCATCCCACTCCTTATCCGTTAAATTCTCACTCGCCCTCACCCAATCCTCATGAAACTTCTTATTTTGATAACTCGAGCCAGGAAGACCAAAGTTATGCTTTCCACCCGAGCTGGCGCTGGCGTTGGAGCTCTCGCCGCCATTGAGAGAGGTGCGTGTAGCGCCCGAGTTGGCCTGCGCGTGTGGAGCGGTTTGCGAGCCCGAGAAGGAGGGCAGTGGGAGGGCGAACATGGTGCTGTTGTTGGTGGTTGTTGTGGGGGGCGAGTCGGGGGCTTCGACCATAACAGAGTCGCTGTCGGTGGGTTGGGGTTGGGGGACGGGGATGGATTGTGATGCTGAGGGGTTGTTAGGAGGGCTGGTTTTGTGTGGGGGATTGTGTGGACTTACAGGACATTTTGATGGTTCGAGTCGTTTGGTGAATGTGTGTGAAGCTGAAGATGTTCACTGGCGCGCACAGTTTGTAGTTGGTTGAATCTTATTTTGTATCCCTTCCTCTGGCTAAAGGAAGCTCAAGCTCCAACTACACTAAACTAAAAGCTCCCCCACAATCCGGGTGAAAGTCGGCGCGCTGGCCGAAACCCTGAAAGCACTATCTTCCCAACTCCCGGTCCACTTTATTCGACCTCATTCCACCTCTTAGACCAAACCTCAAAAATGGTCAAGAAAGCAGCGATACCAGATGCATGGGACGACGATTGGGAGTCCTTGGCTGACAAGGAAGCTGGAGGGGTACAGCTCACTCAACCGCCAGAGGAAGAAGTCAAGATCAGCAAGGCGGAGCGATTAGCACGACACGCGGAAACGAACAAGAAGATCTGGCAATCGGCGTATGGAAACCCTGCATTATATATTCTATACATAGCTAATAGTGACACACAGCGAAGAACCCGAAACTTTCCACTACCTCGCAGCGCATGACAATGTCCCCCTCAAAACCGAGTTCAAGCCCGCTCTCAAAGTACTGAGTCGCAAACCAACGCCCAAAGCAGTTCAAAAGATTGACCCCGTAACCGGACTGGCGAAACTCACCTTGGAGGATGAAGATGACGAGGAAGACGAGGTAAAGAATCGACCGAGTCCGGAAGAACTACGACTCAAGGCGCAAAAAGAACGGGAGGAGAAGCAGAAGAGGTATGATGAAGTGCGCGCCAGGATTATGGGTACTTCTGGAACATCCTCACTTAGTAGTGGAGTAGTGACACCGCCCACGTCGTCAGAAGGGAATAGGAATAGGGGGAAGGGTCGAGGTGGTCTACGACAAGAAGCTGCTCGACCAACTAGTCAATCTGGTAGACCAGTCAGCCAATCGAGCTCGAAGGAGTTATATGATCCGGATTATACGTCAAAGCCAGGTGTGGCCATGCAGAAACGCAGTGGAGAAGGTTCACGAACTGAACGCTCAACACCTCGTGACGAAGAACAGATTATTAGATCACCAAAAGGGCCAGATGGAGCTGGGAGAGGGTTCGGGTTCGCCAGGGGTGGGAAGAAGAGTTGATTTTCTACTCTACCATTACCACCCACCACCACTCTTGGAAGCGATCTCAATCACTCGCTGGGTATCGTCAACAACCTTTCCAACATCGCTGACCACTTCGCGATAACTCGTATACGCCAACCTATCTAAATCTATGCCAGTGGTGACCGCCCAATGCGCCAGGGTATCTTTTATATAAGTAGGCGAAATACCGTCAACCGTATCATGACAATCCTCTGGAAGAGTTTCTTCTTCCGTACTGTCCTCTCCAGACCAATACGCCTCATCTACTCGAGCTAGCCAAGCCTTTCGTTCCAAAGGACCAGGCTTTGACTCTGAAGGTTCGCGCCCAGAGATCACTGGGTCATCAACTTTTATTTGTCCACCGCCATTTGTACAACCTCCTGGACAAGCCATAACCTCAACATAGGAATATTCGGGCCCACTGGATTTCCCAGCTTTTCGAGCACTTCCCATAGGCTTGCCTCCTGGCATTCGGGACGGTCTAGCTGGCTTCAATCTTCGGACGAGATTTTGAATATTTCGGAAACCGTAATATCGCGCTGCCGTCAAAAGAATTTCTCCGGCGGCGGACATGACCTTATACTCTTGGACGTCCACATTTCGACCTCGAGTTGTCTGGATAGAAGCACCTGGATGCTGAGAGACAAAATATTGAAGAATATAATATAGATTCCCTCCTGAGCTCCCAGAAGCTTGATTGCCATTCTTCCGTCGTCTGTGGGGGAAGAGGAAAGAATTTAGTTTAGCATCTGGGAATGGAATGTTTCGTGGTAGAGGGCCTCGAGGAAGCTTTGAAAAGTCGACACGTCTAGAGTCAGCAAGCATAAGCAGCTCTTTGCTAGTGATCACACAATCGACATCTCGAACCCCTCGAGTTCCCGTCCCTTCCCAAACAGCATCTGTAAGTTCTTCTCGACTAGCTTCCAGCTTCTTGTCAAAACAGGGCATGATGGCTACATGCCATATTCGATCTGGCGAAATACCATACTTTCTACTCAGAACCGTTTTCAAGAGCGTTCCCATTAATGCTTGTGGTGACTTCAGTCGTGATAGATGCGGTAATACGTGTGGGTGTGTCTTTTCGGCGTAACATATCCATCCAGGACATGAAGACGTCAAGATCGGTTTCGCAGGCTGATTCGTACTTTCTCCATCCACTTTCCCATTTCTATCCTGCATAGAACCCATCACCTCCTCCGCCCCAAGCACCAAACACGCCTCCCGCGCCACATTAGTATCCACCACCCACTGAAACCCATTTCTATACACCGCGCGCCCCTTCACACCCCTCGGTCCACAGAGAAGCTGCTCAACCATCCACCCCGCCTCCTTCTCACTCACCCCAAACGTTGCCGCCAGGCTCGCCCGGCTCTGGGGACTCACCGAAGCTACGTATAGTTTCCCCCCTGTATCAATGTTCTCGATTCTCTCCCCATCACTGCTGATACGCAGTCCTGGTGCGGAATCAAGTTCTGACAGCACCTCCGTGTGGGATTGTAGGGAGACTAGCACCGCTTCGGCGGATGTCACGCAGCCGGAGCAGGCGAGGCAGTCGGTTAGGGAGATTTGCACGGGGGGGAGGGACGAGGGGGGTTGGATGTCGGTATTGAAGGAGAGCTCGTATGCTTCTGGGTCCTGGGGAACATTGTTAGATATTGGGATTCGTGGGAGGGTAAAGGGTTGGTTGCTCTTACGGTAGGAGTTGAGGTTGGTTTGGAGGGGAGTGTCTCGATGGGCTTTATGCATGCGACTCCCGGCGAGATAAAGTCGTTTAGGTCGTCTGCTGAGAGGATGGCGCTCATTTTTAGGGGTTGTTTGTTTGGCGGGGGGCGAGCGCGGGGCGCCGCGGGGGAAATTTAATTCTTGATTTGTTTGCTGTGTCGTAGATAGGGACTTGGTTCGAAGAATGGTTCTGGTGCGAACGTGTGGTATCTGTATGGGTGAGTGTTTGTATATAAGAGCGAGGAAGTAGATGCGCCGGAGAAGTTCGCCTGAAATATTGTACGGTATGGTGGTTGATTGGATTGTGCCATTGGAGGGAATGCCATTGCTAAGCAGTGCAGCGGAGCGGCAACGGAGAAACGAATTTGTGGCGTGGTGGTGGGGCAGTTTTTTTGGACTGGGGTGTTGGGAGGGAAGAAATTGGTATTGTTTGTAAATTGTTTTATTTTTAATTTAATGATGGATATTTACTTGATTATCTTAAGACATTGACTTTTATTTCCCCTTTCTGAAATCATTCAAGAAATTGAAAACTCTGAGAAGAAATGTCGAGAATTAGGTCGATAAATATTCACTTCGCGTGCGGGTGTCTTCCGCCCCCACTATCTCCAGAACCCCTACTCGGACTCTCCACCCTCAGCTAGGACTATGACGTAGGAGTTTTCAAGCTTGAGCTATCGGGTAAGATACTTGTCGCAAACCATTACCTGACCGCAAACCAACAACTGGTACACAGCTATTTAAACATCTGCCTCCCCAAATACATTCTCATCCCATACCTACCAATCTAATCCCAATCTTCTCCTCAATTGTAAAACCACCACTTACACACGAGACACGAAGATGGACGTATGTACCCCTCCTACTCCTCCATACCCAAGCACCACAAGCGCAGTCGAGTACAAGTCTAACAAGATATAACAAACCAGGTCTTCTACGCATACACCTACGGAACCGCAGGATGGATGGCGATCCAAGCCATGCCATTGATCATCTCCCCAACAGTAATCATCATGCTTCTCTCCCCCGAAGTGCGGGAACCAAGTCGTACGTCCTCATCCTCCCCGACAAGACAGTGAAATCCCACCTCAATTGTCACTTTAGTATCAAGAAAAAACATTTGCTAATTCTCATTGGGATATTCAGCGCTGGAGGGATACTTCGCCCGCTCACTGGGCTTCTCACTCCTCACCCTCGGACTAATAATCGCACTTCTTACGGGTTCAATCCCATTAACATCCACGAGTTCGTCTCCCTCCCTCTCCCCTCCCATAAACACCCAACCCTCCCACAAACTAACTCCCACTCCCAGCAACAAGCACCGCAATAACCACCTCTCAAACCGACCCCAAAGCGCCCTACGCCGTGCCCGTCCTGCTCATCTCGCTCCTCTACCACTCAACCGTTGCTTTCTACTGCTACGCGCGCTACACGACGGGCGGCACGTTCTGCTTCGCCCTCGGCAGCGTGGTCTCGGCCGCCCTGGGGAGTGTGGCGTTGTGGTGTGTGATGTTTGCGAGTAGTGGGGGACGCATTAGTCGGAAGACGGGGGCGGATAAGAGGACGAGTGGGTGGCCGTTTAAGAATTCGGAGAGTGCGAGGGAGAGGAAGAAGGTTGCTAGGGGGAAGAGTGGTTGAATGGGGTAATAGGGGTGTGTGGGATGAGGGGATGAAGGGGTAGGGGGGTGTATGATATTTTGTTAATGTGTACATCCAGCGGGGATCTTGGGAAAAGGAGTTTCTTTCTTCCTTTTTTATTAAAATTAAAGAGGGAATTTAAAAACCTAGTCGTAATAATAAAATGCCTTATCCCTCCCAGACAACATAGCTACAACTTTTACCTATGCTTCAAAGTAAGCATGTGTAGATACGATAACTAGCTCAAATTAAGGCTCAAATGCTTGAAATATAAGTTTATATAACTTCAACATTCACCAACCTCACAGCGCACACAACGTATTATTTGCTATACGAGTTCTAAGAATGTAGATACCTTTCCTCTACCTTAAATCACCAGCGAAAGTTGTATTTATATCGTCTTAAAGGGATAATAAGAAGTGCTAGTTAGCCTTAACGTATATAAAAACTTATCCTTCTACGAGTAGAGTAGTAGAGCTTTGTTGTCTAGTAATTCCGTTAGAAGTTTGTAACTAATTGGAATGTGGAATGTGGAATACTATCTAACATGGACTTTTTGCTATACTGTAGTAGCTAACATGGAAGTGACATAGGTAGGCTCCCTAGCTACTTTACCTTAAAGGAGAGCCCGGGGTTTTTGCGACGGTCGCATGCCCGTTACTAATCAGCCTGCGTTCCAGGAGCGTCCCAGAACCATTCCGACTTAGTAATCGTTGCGAGGGATAATTAGTATAGTAGCTAATTGTTATTCTATAACTTATAACTATTCTACGATTATTATAACTTATAACTATTTAAATTTAAAGAATAGTTATCTCTTATAACTATCCTAGGATAATTCTAGAATAGTTCTCGAGAACTCTCTTAGATACTGTTACGGAGTTGGAGGGACTGGGGTCTGGTCACGTGTAGCACGGCACGTGCGTGCCGCTGGCATCCTGTATTTAAGCTTCCGTTCCTCTGGAACTCTCTTCTCTCCTCCTCACTTAGTTGTTCGCTCTATATAGCAGTTTCCGTTTGACTCCGTATTCATCACAGCAAGCAGTGGTTCACTCCACACGGTCACAGATACTATAAAAAGTAAAGGTTATATATATATATATATATAACTACTCGGTACTACTCCTATAGGCTTAACCTTAACGCTATATAAATTTAAGTTTTAGAATCGCTTAATTTAGGTAGTTTTAATAGGTGCGCTTTATATAGGCGCGCTTTATTTAGGCGCTATTATAAGTAGTTATATTATATATATAGTTACTTTAGTATATAAAGAGTATATCTATTACCCTAAGCGGGTAAGAGTAAGCGAGAGTATTCCGAGTCTTATGTAACGAATACTCAAACTGGCTAACTAAACTTGGCTGGGTGTTCGCTGGTTGGTATGCTATAATAAGAAGAAGACTATCGGGTTGTTCACTTGGAAGTGAACTCGTTACTTGTATCAAAGATGTCAAACTAATATGATAAGATTGATAACTAAGTTGAGCACGAAGCTCCTATCTAAATGGCAGACGTGCCAGTCTTATATAGAACCTTCGTTCTCTGTCTAATCGCTTTAGTCGCTCGCCTCAGTCGCTTCAGTCGACAGGCGACTCAGGCGACTGAAGCGATCATGGTCACGTGGTACTTTAATCCGACGAAATCCATGGATCGCTTAGCTAGCCTAAGGATCCCCTTCTGCTATAAGAGTTATGATAATGCTCGACCTGTCAGGGCGCCGCCTGGTCTTCACTATCTCCCGTGGTAACACGTGATTCGTGACATCTTAGTATACTACCTACTAGGTAGCTAGGTAATAGTCCCGGAATACTGCTAGAATAGTTCTAGAATAATTACTAAAAAACGAAATAATTATTTAGAGTAATAAATAAGCGAAAGTAATATCTACTCTAATTATTATCCTAGAGTATAAGATAAACTTAACCTATTACTAGAAGAGCTTAATTATAGTAGCTATTATATTATTTTCGAATTTATAGAACTTAACCCTAAATGAAAGAATACTTAAGCTAGTTTGATTTATAAGCCTAAATTACACTACTACTTTCTTAATATATATATTATATCAGAGCTAGAGTTTCTTTATGTAACGAATACTCAAACTGGCTAACTAAACTTGGCTGGGTGTTCGCTGGTTGGTATGCTATGATAAGAAGAAGACTATCTGTGACAGACGTGCTTCAGGTAGAACTCAGAACAATTAACACTCTATTCTTAGGACAAAAGACGAGGAAAGAAGGAGAGCTCTAGTGAGCTGGGAACTAAATACAGGTCGTGCGCGCTAGCGCCTCGCTAAGCGAGCATGTGACATCCAGCCCTCGTGACCATAACCGTCACACTATCGGGTTGTTCACTTGGAAGTGAACTCGTTACTTGTATCAAAGATGTCAAACTAATATGATAAGATTGATAACTAAGTTGA